>JACEFZ010015984.1:0-63036 GCA_014155875.1 Cepaea nemoralis
AATCACACAACTTACGTGAATTAACTAGATAAATCCTTCAAGTCGAAATATACACATATTCGCACAGTAATGTCACTTATCTACCACGGTAATTTTAAGCTGACTAACATGTCTTTCTGTTTGCACAATTCTGGCTTGCGTTGATAGATCATAATTGCTTCTGCAAATTTTAACAAGCGAGTATTTTGTGTGTTAAACAACACGCGAAATGCAGTGTCTCTGTCCACCATATGGCCACTGTCGACAATGTGCCTACCGATTGAAGACGCCGGGAGCTTCCGGTGTGTCGACCCCACGAGGCTAGCATCTCCTGTGTGTTGTATCTTGTTGACCCATTGAGGTATGTGTTTCTGACACCCGTTTGTTAAGTTGTCTCTCTGTTCTACCAATGTAAACGGCCTGGCATCTACATGTGAATTGGTAAATACAATTGTTTGTGGCGTACAGAGGAACAGGCTCTTTGACTGCTGGTGTAGGAATCGGTACGGTTTTATATCTAATGACTGGAGTTGCCGCACAGAATGTTCGGCCTACTGCTGTAGTAAGCCGGTCTTGTAGACGTTGCATTACGTCATCCCCTCGAAAGGTTAGCTGGATGAATACCTTGAGTTTAGGGACTGTAGTTACGTCTGCTTTGGGTTTGGGCTGTTGGCAGTGGCGCTTTATAAATCCTGTGGAGTACCCATTCAGGTTTAAGACATTCTTCAGAGTTTCAAATTCCTCTGTCAGTGTGTCCTGGGTGCATATCTTTCTAGCACGGTCAAACAAGGTCCGTACTAAGCCCCGTTTGTACTGGACAGGTGTGAAGCTCTGAAAATTTAGGTAATGGCCAGTCCATGTCCCTTTGCGATACACCGATCTTTGAATTGTTCCGTCTGCTCTACGTCTCATTAGAATATCTAGGAACAGTAACGCTTCGTTGTGTTCGTGTTCCATACATAGAGAGATGTTTTTATGGGTCTTGTTCATTGTGGCATGAAACGATGTTGCTTGTAGCTCGTCTGTGGTGATAATTAGTATATCGTCCACATAACGACGGTAAAAGGCCAAGTTGTTGATGTCTGAGGATCTCTTTTCTTCTAAATGTGCCATGAAGATGTCCGCTAGAATAGGACCAAGAGGACTCCCCATGGCCCTCCGTCAATTTGGCGGTATGACTTAGTTAGAAAATTTAATTGTATGTTGGCGGTACATAGTAGTAGTAGCCTCTCCAGAATAGGTGTTGGTATGCCTAATTTTAGTTGTTTGTCTTCAATGCGTTCCCATATTATTTTCACTGTCTCCTCTAATGGAACGTTAGTGAATAGGGAGGCTATATCCATGGATGCCATGTGTTTGTTATTTATGTCCATAGTATCCAATAATTCCACCAGTTGGAATGTATCTCTGAGTATTTTTGGATCGAAGGACTGTCGTACTGGCTTTAACATTTCGGCTAGCCATCTCGCCATTCAGTGTTGTGCAGAGTTCACCATGTACAGGATAGGTCTTAGCAGGATGCCGGGCTTGTGAAGTTTGGGTAAACCGTACATCTGAGGAGTGTGCGAGCCACGTGGTGTGAGCGTTTTTGCAGTGGCCTCACTGATGAGTCCCGCATTCACAAGTGACTGGATCTCTTTCCTCATTATAGCATCCAGGTCCTCCGACTTGTTTACTTTTTGATCTATCCTGAATTTGGATTCATCTGACAATATTACATCCATTTTTCTCTGGTAGTCTGACATGTCCATCAGTACTGTACCGCTCCCTTTGTCAGGTTTCAGTATGACGAGGGTTTTGTTAGCCTTTAACGCTTTTAAGGCAGTAAGGTGTTCGTTGGTCAGCGGACATGTCTGATTAGAGGGTGTTGTGCGATACTGGTGTTCTAAATCTACCAGTTTGACCTTCAGCCACCCGACCGACTCAGCAGAGGTAGGTGATAACTTGGAGACTTGATCAAACAACATTTCAAACTGTGCTTGCGACTCAACACGGTTGATGTGTTTAGGCTTTATGCATAATTTTAATCCGTATGCAAGGGCCTCCGTTTCAATGTTATTGAGTACGTACGACGATAAGTTCCTCACATACTTCTCTGGTTGTCTAGTACTGACGTTGTTACCTTTTCAGTGCTCAGTGATTTGTTGAGGCGAGCATTCTCTGCGATTTTCACCTTGTACACTGTTTCTGTGCAGAATTTAGTGAACTTCAAGTAGCCATACAAGCTCAATTCTTGGGTGACGTAGTAGGCAGAACTGTGTGTACGCTTCAAGTTGGCCAGCTTGGACTGGGTTTCTTCTATCTGGTTTTTTGTCAGTCGTCTCAGGTTTTTTCTTGTCGGACATATTCTGTGGGCCCTCAGAGATCTGAAATACCGGTGAGGAAATATCCCCGTCCTTAGGCATTCCTCGAAAAATCTCAATCGACAATCATGTAGCGATATTTTACACTTCAGCTTGAGTAATCCATCTAATCGCTTCACAGTTGGTAATGGGAGGCGACGTTTGAGAAATTCAAAACAATGTTTTCCCGTAGTGAATTTGAATAACGAAGACACAAACAATAGATTGCACGATTTATTGCCTGGCATATTTCGCTGCATCTCGTCAGGTACATACTGCAGAAATCACACAACTTACGTGAAATAACTAAATAAATCCTTCAAGTCGAAATATACACATATTCGCACAGTAATGTCACTTATCTACCACGGTAATTTTAAGCTGACTAACATGTCTTTCTGTTTGCACAATTCTGGCTTGCGTTGATAGATCATAATTGCTTCTGCAAATTTTAACAAGCGAGTATTTTGTGTGTTAAACAACACGCGAAATGCAGTGTCTCTGTCCACCATGTGGCCACTGTCGACAATGTGCCTACCGATTGAAGACGCCGGGAGCTTCCGGTGTGTCGACCCCACGAGGCTAGCATCTCCTGTGTGTTGTATCTTGTTGACCCATTGAGGTATGTGTTCTGACACCCGTTTGTTAAGTTGTCTCTCTGTTCTACCAATGTAAACGGCCTGGCATCTACATGTGAATTGGTAAATACAATTGTTTGTGGCGTACAGAGGAACAGGCTCTTTGACTGCTGGTGTAGGAATCGGTACGGTTTTATATCTAATGACTGGAGTTGCCGCACAGAATGTTCGGCCTACTGCTGTAGTAAGCCGGTCTTGTAGACGTTGCATTACGTCATCCCCTCGAAAGGTTAGCTGGATGAATACCTTGAGTTTAGGGACTGTAGTTATGTCTGCTTTGGGTTTGGGCTGTTGGCAGTGGCGCTTTATAAATCCTGTGGAGTACCCATTCAGGTTTAAGACATTCTTCAGAGCTTCAAATGCCTCGGTCAGTGTGTCCTGAGTGCATAGCCTACGATGGGTAGCGTTGTGATGTTCTGCTGTGATAATTTGGTGTGTCCAGTGTGCGCCGCGTTGTTACACGCCCGCTTCACACGCGTGATCCGGAGCTGATTCCGGATCCGGTCAGGGATATGCACTACTGACGAGCTCAAATGAGGGCGAAACTCGAGTATAGTGCTTCCATATTGACGTGGATAGGCCTTAGGTTCATACCAGAATGCGATCGGCATTGCCAGTAGTGGGTTGTGCTCAATATTTAAATTTCAAATCCCGAAACAACCACATTCATTGGCACCTTGCGGTAAAAACAACCACATAATCAGTATATTTATATATATATAAGGCAATCTCCGTCTGTCTGTCTGTATGTCTGTATGTATGTCCTTTATGCGTTCGCGAACGGTCCATCCGATTGAGATGAAATTTTCTACACGTGTTCCTCTCATTATCGCACTGGCAACTGTCATAGTTTTTTTTAGTGTACCAACAGTTATTTACTTAATATTACTTAATATTAATTTACATTATAATTAATATATAGCGAGGGGACATAACTTTTAATAGCATTGCTATATATGTAAAATTGTTGCATATTTCTCAAATAGGTGGACCTTTTCGCTGCAGTTATCTATAGGCATATGCGTTATAATCCTCCTCCCCTCCTCCTCTCCCCTTCTCCACCTCCTACCCTCTTCCTCCTCCCCTCCCCTTCCTCCCTCTCCCTCCTCCTCCATCCTCCTCCCTCTTCCTCCTCCTCCTCCCTCTTCCTCCCCCTCCCTCCTCCTTCCTCCTCCTCCCTCCTTCTCCCTCCTCCTAATCCCTCCTCCTCCCCTCCTCCTCGTCCCCTCCTCCTCCTCCCCCCTCCTCCCTCCTCTTCCTCCCTCCTCCTCCCTTATCCCCCTCCTCCTACTCCCTCCTCCTCCCTTCTCCTCCTCCCTCCACCTCCTCCCTCTTCCCTCCTCCTCCCTCTACCTCCTCCCTCTTCCCTCCTCCTTCCCCCTCCTCCCCCTCTTCCTCCCACCACCTCTCTCATCCTCCCTCTTCCTCTTCCCCTCTTCCTCATCCTCCCTCCTCCCCCTCCTCCTCCCTCCTCCGCCTCCTCCTCTATCACCCTCCTCATCTTCTCCTCTTCTTTCTCCTCCTCCTCCCTCTTCCTCCTCCTCCCCCTCCTCCTCCACCTCCTTCTCTTTCCTCCTCCTTCTTCCTCCTCCATCCTCCTCCTCCCTCTTCCTCCTCCTCCCCTCCTCCTCCCCATCTCCTCCTCCCTCCTCCTCCCTCCACCTCCCTCTTCCTTCTCTTCCCTACTCCTCCCTCCTCCTCCTCCCTCCCTCCTCCTCCCTCCTCCGCCCTCCTCCTCCTCCCTTCCCCTCTTCCCTCCTCCTCCTAATCCTTCCTCCTCCCTCCTACTCCTCCCTCCTCCTCCTCCCTCCTCCTCCCTCCGCTTCCCTCTTGCTCCTCCCTCCTTCATTTCCCTCTTCCTCTTCCCTCCTCCTACTCCTCCTTTTTCTTCTTCTGCTGCTGCTGCTCCATTTATCCAAGTTAATTGATGGGGGAAGATGTAAAGATCTTTCAAGTGCTCTTTCTAATGCTTTTTGTAAGTTGGTCTTCGTTTATCTAAGGTTGTTCTAACTGCAACCAATAAATTATTAGACAGACAGACAGACAGACAGACAAACAGAGAGGGAGGGACAGACAGACAGATAGTCGGGAACGGGAACTTATATGACTACTTATATGAATTAAATGAGATGCTCCCCACCAGGCACTGGGTGAAGCCGGGCCTGGTCAGACAGACAGACAGACAGACAGTCGGGAACGGGAACTTATATGACTACTTATATGAATTAAATGAGATGCCCCTCACCAGGTGTTGGGCGAAGCCGGGCCGGGTCAGACAGACAGACAGACAGACAGACAGTTGGGAACGGGAACTTATATGACTACTTATATGAATTAAATGCGATGCTCCCCACCAGGGGCTGGGCGACGCTGGGCCGGGTCAGACAGACAGACAGACAGATAGACAGATAGATAGATAGTCGGGAACGGGAACGGGAGCTTATATGACTACTTATATGAATTAAATGAGATGTTCCCCACCAGGGGCTATGCAAAGACGGGCCGGGTCAGCTAGTATATATATATATATATTTAACATGTAATTATATTCTCCCTTTACAGATATTAGGAGTTATATATATGGATACACATCTTGTAGTTTTAAATAATTAAAGAGTTTGTTAAATGTTCATAATTGCATTATTTTTAATTAATAATTTACAAAACAGATGTGGTTGCGGCCTTGTGGGAGCACGTGTACACCTCGGAGGAGCAAATGGATTACCATGGTCTGGTAAGAATGAGACAGCGAGGTGTGACGAGGGGATCTGGCCGATGCTTGACGCTCAGAGGAAAGGCGAGACGGACATATAATCAGATTGCTGCTGGAACTATTAGTGTTGGAACTCTTCGCTGGCTGCTGAGGATGGGGACGGAGCGCTTATGGGAATGTCCCGAATGCTGTGATGTCGGTTCCTAAATCAATCAATCAATCAATTAATCAATTGCATTATTTAAAACAAAAATACCCACAATAACGTGTGGGCGCGTGTAAGTGAATAGACACACACACACACACACACACACACACACACACACACACACACACACACACACACACACACACACACACACACACACGGGGAAAAAGTCATTAAATAACGTAACTTTTATTTTAAAGTGTTTGGAAGAGTATGGACAGCGGACAATCTTATTTCAGACACAAACTGGCTCTTAAGCAATACCCATGTAGGGGTTGGTGAGGATCTAGTAGTATTTTCATGCACTATAACAATTACAAAATGGCTGCCGAAGTATCAACTTGAGCTGTGGAAGAGGCTCTATTCGTTTTTTTTTTTTTTTTTTTTTGCTTTGTGGTTTGAGGGTGTGAAACCTTGTGAAATCCACAGAAGAATGATCGCTCATTGTGACAACAGTTTTGTGAGTGTATATATGGGTAGAAAGATTTCAAAGGAAAAACGCCTTTGTCTCAGATTAAGAAAAGGAATCCGCGGTAATGATGACAATCTTTTCGGATTTCAAGGGCTCTCTATTGTTGCATTTCCAGGAAAGGGGTGAAATTGTGACTAGTCTTGGATACAGCGACATGCTAGTGAACAAGCTGATGTCCGCGGTACGATAGAAACACCGGGACTTCATTCAAATGGAGTATGGTTGCTGCATGACAACGCCCGTGCTCATACAGTGGATTCACTATTTGCTCTGAAATTTGAGGTCTTCAAACATCTAGCGTACAGTCCAGACTTGGTGCCATCGGACAGTCACTTGTTTTTGACTTTTGAAAGAACATATGTGAAGTCTGAGGTTTGCAGATAACAACCAGATATTAGAGATGGTGCAAAAATGGTTTCTAGAAGGCAAAGCTAGTGGACAGTTGGTCCAAGTGTGCTGCCAGGCAGGGTACTATGATGAGAAATAACACATACAATTTCTGGATCGAAACTATTGTAAAATGCTGGCTCTGTGGCGAATGGGTTACGGACTCAGTTAGTAATCCCCCATAACGAGTTTGAAGCACAGTTACGGGCGATTTCGCGGGAGACCGCCTTGAATTGGTTTTTTTTATGAAATGGTATGGGAGCCAGTCGTTCAGAATGCAATGGTAAACTACTGAAAGTAAACTTGTTAAGAGATCACAAACTATAAAATGCTGGGGTTGGCTGTGACGTTCTGTAAAGGATATGCAACTAACATTTAATATAAAACTATTGTAAAAATGTTCTTCGTAAAAAATTCTTGTTACTTAATTAGTTCCACTCGTGTGTGTGTGTGTGTGTGTGTGTGCGCGCGTGTGTGTGTGTCTGTGTGTGTGTGTGTGTGTGCCAACTTTAGGCTCAATGTCAACTTGGAGAAGACTGTAGTTATGTACCTGCCAGCTCCAGGGAATAATCACACCATGCCGAATATCAAAGTTAATGGTCATAGACTAAGTGTTGGGACAAATTCATTTATCTTGGCAGCACTGTATCCCAAGCTGCGAAAACTGATGACGAAGTGAATGCAAGAATCTCCAAGGCCAGCACGGCCTTTGGCAGACTGTACAAGAATGTATGGGACAGAACTGGAATAAGCCTGCAAACAAAGCTAAAAATCTACAAAGCAGTCGTATTTTCCACACTTGTGAAACCTGGGCTGTTTATCAGTGACACGCTAGGAATTTAAACCACTTCCGCACTGTCTGCCTTATTAAGCTATTGAGGATTAAATGGCAAGACAAGATCCCATACACTGAAGTCCTAGAAAGAGCGTCCATGCCCAGTATCCACACTACTAATGAGGAATCAGATTCGCTGGGCTGGTCACTTGATTCACATGCCATATCACAGGCTCCCTAAACGATTTTTTTTAAAGGCGAGCTTTAGAAGAATATGGAACAAATCAAGTCACCACACTGCTGAACACATTATATGATACCGGAGATATACCTTCTGAATTATGTAATTCTGTATTTATTGCAATCCCAAAGAAATCGGGAGCCTTGGAATGTGATCAACATAGAACAATTAGTGTAATGAGTCACATCAAAAAGATTTTGCTATGAATTATCATGCAATGAGTTAGGACGACAATACAACCTGAAATAGGGGAAGAACAATGTGGGTTTGTAGAAGGAAAGGGTACAGTAAATGTTGTGTATGCTGCGATCAGTTATTGAACGTTCTATAGAAGTAAACATATATATTATTTATTATAATCTACGTGATCAACTATAAGTCAATGTTGGCTCAAACTTAACAGGAACTCATAACTTCAATGGATTCGGAACGATGAAGAAATGATGCGGCAGACGATTGTTGATAAATGAGAAAACATCGCTGTTTATTATGCAGCTGTCAAACAGTAAATGTACTTACATAAATAGTCCTCTACCTGGCCTGTGACACCAGGCCGGCGGCAGAATGAATACTTAACTATCCGTGCGTGTACTACCCGTTATTTCTCCTCAAGCTTTCGTCACTGGTATTCCTCCTTTTCGTCTACCCATCCGTTATGATGCCGTAAGAATCAGTGTGTCTAGGTGATCTCTGCTTATAGTGGTTTCAGTTGACGTTGATTCATTGCTTGATCTCCCAATGTCGTTTATCCACTATCCTTCCATCAATGTCGTTCTCCACTTTCTCCAGCTATGCCAGTGTTTATCCGTATCTTCAAAATGAGTCCACTGCCAGACTTCTATTCTTTAATAGTCGCACTATTTCTTCTCCAACTTAGAACCACGACCTCTCCGTTTGAAAGTCATACAGAGTATCCTATGTTTACGTTCCGTCGTCACGTTGTCATTCCCGTGACGCATTCCCGCATCCCTTGGATTCAGTGCATAGTCGGGAATTCTCCTTCTAATCTCTGTCCAGCGTGTAACGGGCACCTGCCTTGTGGCATTATGCCCCCCCCCCTTTCATCTTCAATGATGAAATCATTTAAATATTCATACATATATTTCTATATAAGCTATAAACCATGCCCAATGGCAGTGCCAACATCATGAGACTTATCCAGAGCTGAGTACAAACTTTATGGCCTCCGTTAATACCCCTAAAAAAAAATTTTATGACAGCATGTCCTCCAGTTCACACCCACGGTGAACGTCATGTGGCCAGCCTATGGGAGGGCTGGTCCAACTAATGATTCCATTAGTCCCTAACTTGTCCAAATGAACCAAATGAACAAGTGTCCTCACTCTAGGTCAAAACCTGGAGCTGTGGACGAGGGTAGTAATAGGTACCAAGCAGTCCGCATCAGTTGCTGTTCAATGTTGTCGTTAGCTTATATCCTTTAGGTGTTTCTTGCATAAGAATGTAGGTGAGGTGGACGCTGTATACAGTGCACATTTCCATAAAGATTTTCTGTATGACCAAGGATAACATGTGCCATTCATTTCATACTTGCATAACCTATGTGGTTTATTATTCCGATGCCTTCATGTGACTCCAATGATAATTATGCCCTCTAATTATCACAATTATTAGTTAATCAACTAATGTAATCAACAACATAACTATTTCATTCTAAAACGATTAAATAACCATTGTAACAACCAGTTATTTATATGAACTAACCTAAATAATTAATAATGTTCATCTAGTATATCTACATTATGATAATATTCACTGTTCAACAATGTCTCTCCGACAACACAATAATAGTCAATGAACATAATACTTAATGTCTGCACTCCCAATGAATGTCCGCACTATACCAGTTTCGTCATATCCACGGATGACACGAAAGTATAAATTTCAGTTATTCCAGCCGTTAATCAATATTTTCAACATGTCGCAACCAAGTCATTTCAACGATTCACAATGACTCTGCCAACAATGGAAAAAAAATCACCATATGTATCCATTTGCCTACCACTATATAATAAATTAACAACCTATTTTAGCTTGTTGGTTGCTATGTATATTGTTATTTAATTAGGTGCCATCTGTAACATATATATTAACCCTTCTAACACTCTATGAACAACACATATAACTATTAAGAAAAAAAATGAACAACTGTGAAGCAGACCTATCTATTTACAATCGACTCAGAAGATCATTAAGAATGTAATTGACTAGGATCTCGCAGATCATAAATATGGTCTTGTGAAGAATCATAAATCTCAGCGATTCAAGACTTCTAAGAAAATAAATCAGAAATATAATATGATATTCTGAGAATAAATATTTAAATCAAATAATGCTTGCTTGCTTGCTTGCTTGTGTTCGTTGGCTTGAGCTCCAACGCGAAGTCCTGTATGTCGGATGAAGGCATCCTGTTGTCCAACATCAGTGTGATGTCATACAGGACCTGAGATTTGCGTGAGTATCCGTTGTCCCATGGCTTATTGGTGTGCAGACTGGTGGTTCCTCGCCGTACAGGCAGACACTCTCCGACTTCGGAGGAATCGGCGATCCTACTGACTTTAGCCAGGACCCCGAAGGGACCTGCTGCCCAGGACGCTCGACGAGGACGCGTCAATAGGTCTTGGCCAGTATATAACCCGGCCCTGGTGCCTTGGAAACACCTCTGCGTCCCAAAAATCAAATAATAATCATATAACTTATCACTGTTCTCTAATATAGATATACTTAATAACAATTGTTTGAAGAATAGAGAAATGAAATATTTTTGTCAAGAAAGAATGTAGAAATATGAGAAAGTGTGAACACTCTAAAAAGTTTTTTTATATCATTGACACCTGATTTATATCAGTGACACCTGGCATAACTAAGTAATAAGACCCTAATGTGTCTGTAGTGTATTATGTGTTGATATGAACCTAACCTTCACATTCATCCCATTTTATATTTCTTTATTTTTTCTTTCATTCTTCTTTTATTCTATTTCTTTCTCTCTTTCTTTGTTTCAAACCTAAAGAATATCTCTTCTGCACGCATGCCAATATTTGTACATTGTAACTTTGTTGACTGGAACAATGTTATAGTTTTCAGTCTTGTGTATCTTATGCAATGCATACGCTGTAATGATGTTAGTTAGATAGTTAGTTAGTTAGTCACGGTTCCAACTTCACAGCAACGGGTCGTCCCCATTATGCTCCGTTCCTGTGCCAGTGAATATCACATAAAACGCTCCCCACTGCCCAATGTGAAAAGTGGAAAAGACAGGAGTCTCGACAAACAACAGCCCGCACAGATACACTGTGCATAATGCCGCCGCCAGAATGTCAACACAATAGTCCCCACGAAACATCCAGTTTATCTCTGATGGAATCGGCAGTCATTTTCCCATCTGGATGTTTCCTAGATGTTCACCCACACAGTCCACGAAAATAGTTCATCGTCGATGGCAGTGGCAGTCAACCAGAAGCCCAGCAGCCACGCATTTCTGCATAAGGCAAAAACCGGTCAACTCTGGGACATAGCCAGCTGCCATCGCTCCGAACATGCAGTCACGTTCCAAAAACACCTTGGGAAGATTCAAAAGCATTTCATACGAAACACAGCTCACAGTGTCGCGCCACGCACTCACTCAGTAGCAGGGCGACGGAACCATCATGTATGTTTGGCAAATGTGTACCAGAAGTAAGATAAGTAACCATAGTAAGCAAAGACAAGTGTAGTTTGTTTTCTGTAATGTTCTTTGCATTGATTTATCAAACTCGTACAGTATAGTTTTGATTGTACGTTAAAGTTTACAACATTTGTTTTGATTTGCGTACAAATGTTTGTGGTGTATTTCTTGGTTTCTGTTAACCAATTTGTAAGTATCTCTCTGGTTTGTGTATATCTTCTCTTAACTTGTGAGTGTATAGTTGCAATACCGCAAATAATGTGTATCTTTGATTGTGAGTACATGTTTTTGACATACTTTTTAACTTCCGTGTGCATGTGTGTGATACACCTGATGACTTCTGTGTGTACGTTTGTGATACACTTCTTGACTTCTGTGTGTATGTTTGCGCTACACTTTTTGCCTTCTGTGTGCATGTTTATGATATGCCTTTTTGTTCATATGAAACCGTTTGTACTATGTTTCTTGACCTGTGCGTACAGACATGCACTGGTACAAATAACATATATCTTTGTTCGTGTGTACGTGTTCATGACGATGCATATACCCTGTGATATGATTGAATTCGCCAAAGTTATAATCTGAGCAATAAATATTGTTATAATATCCCATTGTGATTGTTCAATTGGTTGTTCGTGTTGTGCATGCAACTTTTGCGTGTAATAATTAGTGCGTGTAGCTTTTGATTTCTTTTTTTTTAAATGTTTTAGAAAGATGTCATTTAAAGACATGTAATCACGCTTGACTTGTTTTTGATTATCAGTTATACTCATCGATGAAGAATTTATTTCTTCGTGTTTGGGTTCGTTTACCTTGTGAATATCATTGTGTTCACCAATATTTACTGTTACATTATCACTCTTTTGTGTTACATCATGTTCTTGAACAATTGACGTAACCTGTTTCAATTGAGTATTTTTTTCTTCTTTGTCATCTTCTTCTTCATGCGTCATTTCAACTTGAGAACTTGTACTTGTACTTGTGCTTGTGGGTGTCTCGTCAGGTTTGTTCTCGATGGTCACTTTCCGAACGAAATCTTTGGCATTCGGGATATTACCAACTATGAACCCAGCTCCAGGGTTTGGCAATACTGCTGCACATAATTTACCTTCGTAATATGGGTAATCAATCATGACCCATGCGGTCTTGTGTGTTTCTATGGTACCACCGAACGTTCTGCAACCAATAATATTACCTGTGTAATCACTTTCGTTTATTAGCTTGTGATCGACTCCCAAAATAGCTGAACTAGTGCCTCTAATACAGGTCGATGATACTCCATTGACCCATGCTTGTTGAGTATTAAGAGTGTCTTCTATGTCTTCATCATCATTGATGATAAACATTGTGTTAGCTTCATATATTTGTAGTGGTTTCATTCTTTTCTCTTTTGCTAACATTTCTAATCTTTCAGATTTAATCGTTTGTACTTCTTGTTCTTCCCTCTGTTGTCTTTGGAATAATTTAAATTCTTGTCTGGCCCAGTTTGCAAGCTCGCGACCAGTCAAACCAGACCATCTTCCCATATTCCTAAAGTCTTGTAGCGTCGACACGTTGTCCTCTGAGCTATAATAATGCTGTAACAGCTGAAATAATTTAGAGCAGTGCAAAAATGCAAAGAAAATTGACGATATTGAAGTACGTTCAATCGAGAGTAAACAATATATCAAATGTTGAACAACTGTCAACTTCAACTCAACAATAATTTCAACAATAGAAATTCAGCAATCTTAACGCGATAGAAATGTTCTAAGTGTTACTATATGTAAATAACAGAAAATAGAATTAAAAATATATTCAGTATAAAGAATATAATAACACTAGACAGTTAACACCGATAGATAACGAGTGACGTGTGACGTAAACACATATGTGTACTTTATAAAAGACAATAACACTGGCTAACGATTTTTTCAGTCACAGCTGCAAATAACCCTAACTTACTACTGCACTATTATAACAAAACAACGATTAAGTACTAACACCCGTGAGATCGGTATAAATTACTTTGTATTGACCTGACGCCTGTAAGTACTGAACGCCTTCTTAATTAAGTTATTAAGTGACCTTAACTGTGCTAAAGAAGGGTCCCTCCAACCACCCGCTCTGTTAATTTAGAGTTAAATTTAGAGTTAACTTATTCATTGTTAACTAGTTAGTTATGACTGCACCTAATTAAAATTACAAATGCAACAACCAACAAATCAAAGTTTATACTGGCTTGTTGACTGTTGTTGGTGTGTTTCGTAGCGTTAGGTCAAACAATTAAACAGGTGGTGTGTCCGTTTCTTAGATACTATGATGAGTGTAGTACTTTAGACTGAAGCAGCGATTGAATGTTATTCGTGTCTGTAACGATAGTGTAATTATTTTACACTAGACACCCTAGGCCTAGCACCTGTCACCGATTTCTGAAGCAGACTTGATCGGTGGTGGTGTATAATCGTAGACCTTCCTCTGCGCACGCTGTGTAGTGATCTGTGCAATATTGTTATCGATCCGTGTGGCAGTGTCCTAATGTCCTGGCGTCAGTATAGTGGTGTAGGTCCAGATACAAATAAGTGCAAATAATGTGTAAAGTCCAAACAAACGTCCTAAGTAAAGTCCAGATTTCCTTGATAACTATGGTGGAGGGAAGCGTAGGTGGTGGAAGTAACGTCCATAATGTACAGCATCCATCTTGGCATCTGACGTCATCTCAATTTCCAAGTACGAGTATAATAATGGATAGTATATAAATGTCCAAATACGCAGTAAATGTCCTTTACGCCGCTAATGCAGACATGAAGGAGTGTCGGCAGCAAATACAAATCATGTAGCTATCATTCTTTCTGACGGTCAACGTATAATGTATACTGCAACCTAACATGAAAGTACTTGAGAAGATCGATGTCCAACAAATGTAGGTGGCTGAGTGATTTAGCGTCCTAAAAACAAGTCCACACTTCCTGTAATCTTCTTCGTGCGGAGACGACACTGTATGAATGTGCCACACTACGTACGATTCAATAACATGTTTACTGCCGTGTGCATTCTGTCCTGAACAAGCAACTGGTAATTATGATATCTCGTAACGAGTAACAGGAGCCGATGAAGTGTTTCTGTCAAAGATAATGTCTTCCTGATGACGTCAACATGAATTACGTCATCTTTCTATAGTAGGACTTCTTACCTGATGTTCTGTCTCGTTGATTGTGCAGTAATAACAGAAATCTTTAATGTATTTGAGCACACAAATATTTGTTGTTCTAAACTGCAACGTTTGTACTCGAATGCAATTTGCGGCTTCCGCTATGTATGACACGGTGCGTGCGTAGTTGGTTATTGTTGCGTAGCTATCTTGGCGTTCAACTTCTTATAAAGCTAAAGGCAAGGCAGTCGTTTCTTCACTGGACTATTTGCTCTAAATTTCTCGTACTCTAATGGCGAGTATGACAACTGGCTAATCTGTGTCTAATTGTCGTTCTCACTCCCAGACTGAGGCTCCATGTGCCTTAAAGCTGATCTTATTGTTTATTATAATCTACGTGATCAACTATAAGTCAATGTTGGCTCAAACTTAACAGGAACTCATAACTTCAATGGATTCGGAACGATGAAGAAATGATGCGGCAGACGATTGTTGATAAATGAGAAAACATCGCTGTTTATTATGCAGCTGTCAAACAGTAAATGTACTTACATAAATAGTCCTCTACCTGGCCTGTGACACCAGGCCGGCGGCAGAATGAATACTTAACTATTCGTGCGTGTACTACCCGTATTTCTCCTCAAGCTTTCGTCACTGGTATTCCTCCTTTTCGTCTACCCATCCGTTATGATGCCGTAAGAATCAGTGTGTCTAGGTGACCTCTGCTCATAGTGGTTTCAGTTGACGTTGATTCATTGCTTGATCTCCCAATGTCATTTATCCACAATCCTTCCATCAATGTCGTTCTCCACTTTCTCCAGCTATGCCAGTGTCTATCCGTATCTTCAAAATGAGACCACTGCCAGCCTTCTATTCTTTAATAGTCGCACTATTTCTTCTCCAACTTCGAACCACGATCTCTCCGTTTGAAAGTCACACAGCGTATCCTATGTTTACGTTCGTCGTAACGTTGTCATTCCCGTGACGCATTCCCGCATCCCTTGGATTCAGTGCATAGTCGGGAATTCTCCTTCTAATCTCTGTCCAGCGTGTAACGGGCACCTGCCTTGTGGCACATGCCCAGTATCCACACCCTACTAATGAAGAATCAAATTCGCTGGGCTGGTCACTTGACTCACATGCCAGATCACAGGCTCCCTAAACGATTTGTTTTTTTGTTAAGGCGAGCTTTAGAAGAATATGGAACAGATCAAGTCACCACACTGCTGAACACATTATATGATACCGGAGATATACCTTCTGAATTATGTAATTCTGTATTTATTGCAATTCCAAAAAAATCGGGAGCCTTGGAATGTGATCAACATAGAACAATTAGTATAATGAGTCATATCCCAAAGATTTTGCTACGAATTATCATGCAATGAGTTAGGATGACAATATAACCTGAAATAGGGGAAGGACAATGTGGGTTTGTAGAAGGAAAGGGTACAGTAAATGTTGTGTATGCTGCAATCAGTTATTGAACGTTCTATAGTGTCACATAATGCGACTGGAGAATGGCGATCAGGAGATAGGGACGGACCAGACACATGAGATCTAACGGCCGACAACACAGTTCACAATATATATACACCCACCTAGTGGTCAAAAGGAGATAATCCATGTAAATCTACCCCTGACGGAGTAGAGACAATTAGCCCTTGGATTCCGGATTGTTCTAGAGAAAGACACCGGAAGTGGTTTTAACTGTGAAATCGGAGTAGGCTGGCAAGCAGCTGGGAGAATCCGATAGGTCTGGCAGCTGGCGAATTTCTGTTTGGCTGCAGTTTGTCAGAAGGAAATGGTTCCTAAGGTCTTTAAACCATGTAGACGATGTTCCAGGTGAACTGAGGTTCCATGCTTCTAACTGCATGCCCAAACGAAGAGGTAAGAATGATGTAATTCTTGAATCGAAATACACCATGTTGCATAGTTCATGCAGCCGTGTTTGCACGTAGGTCGGGGGCGGGCTTGTAAATGCTGCAGCAAGCAAGCCTGTTGTTTGACCCCGTTTGCATCAGGCCTGCTATTTGACCCAGTTCTGAACAGTAAACTGTGGTAAGGAAAACAGTGCAGGTAGAATGCAGGGTCTGGCCTGCCAGAAGTGGTTAGTGTGAAAATAGGTGCGGCTGAGATGTTGGTGAATTCATGGCACCACTGCGCTGCCTTTTTACTCAGGCGTAGTCGACAAAACAGGAAGTCGGTAACGGCGTAACTAGAACCCTATCGTATAATATATCCTCTGACTCGGCCGGTCAAGACAAATCTAATGGGAATGTCCGCGGTCGAATTGACGGGCATTTGAGCGATCCCGCGCGTGTCGAAGTTCGCTTCTCTTGACAGGGAAACTACTGGGGTGTTTTCTTTGCCTTCCTCATACACTTTATGTTCAAGGTTTCCTTAGGGGAATACTGTCTTAATCTACAATGGGTTCCTGTGAGGAGAACAACGGGGAGGGGAGAGAAGGACAAGAGATGCTACAGACATGTCTGATGATTGAAGGGGAAATAAATTGGGGAAAGCATGACCACCTGGGAATGGGTGGAAGGCGGTTTTGCCAACGGCCCTCTTTCAGGGCCATCTTACCTATGGGTGCTGTATACCGTCCAGCCCTGTATGTCATTGGAGGACTTCCTATGGGGAACTAGTGCACAAACACTCATGACCATTTACCGTGTGTTCACTCCATCCCCATTCCAGGGAAACAGATGTGCTGATCAGCTGCCTTTCAGACCCCAGACCTTATTCTTTCCCTGACCCTGAGGTATAGCCTGTAATTGAACCACCGCCCGTCCTGGAGAGGTGATTCACTCTCTGAGTACAAAGATGATGTCTGGCCCATATGATGAGTAGTGGTCACGTGATTCTCACCGAGGGTTGCCTATGTCCTTTTGTTCCAGATTTTACCTTCCAGAGAGGAGTGATGGACAGACAGTAAAACCATCATTCTGTGCCAGAATCAGCAGTCTGGACAAACCAGTCAATGGGAGGTGATCATACTGCCCACTACACGGTCAGTCGTCTATAGACTCAGAGTAGCTCCAAGAGAACTAATCAACCGTTTATGATAGAGTCAACGTCTGGGCAAGTATATTGTTCGTGTGATCGTCCAGATGTGCCACTCATTATCTATTCGACAACCACTCTGCTATTGATGATATTCCACACTCCGTAAGCATGGATTATGATCCTGATAATGAATGCAGCCACAGACTTTAGGCAGTTGTGACACTGACAATGAACAAGGTTCAATATATTGATTTAGCACTGGACAGTGTGATTAGATAAACTGTAATTCAGGAACTGTGTTTCAATCAATATATTGTTGAGTTGATGCTACTGTGGGTAAACCAACGAACTTGCAGAATAAATCAAACCTTTTATAGAGGCACCTACATGACAGGATGAAGATGAACATTCATGGTACTATTTGAGCATATGCTCTGGTGTTCCACGGCCATTAGCCTGATCTGAGGTCAACTCTTGGGAGGTTCTATCTGGTCAAAGACTGAGGATTTGATGCGAGAGACACTGGCTAAGTATCATCCATGTGTGGTGTGAGGCGTTGGCATTGTGCTATGAAGACATCTTTATCTGGCTGCCTCAGCTAACTATCTAGTAGCAACTAGCACACCAGACAGATCTGCACTACATCCACATTATCTTCACTTTCCTTTGTACAATACACTTTTGTTATTGAGTTTGTAGATACCGGAGTTGCATCATTTATTCAGGACGATATTTGAAAGGGTAACATCCCTTGGTTGGTTGAGAGAGAGATATGTATCTGAAGACTGGTGGGGTCGCAGACTGAAAGTGTCCCAATCCCAGAACTGAAGTAATCCCGAGATTTATACATATACATATATAAATAATTATAGAGATATATGTGTGAATGGATCTTGATAAATAAATGCAATAGCCTGTTCCCTTCACCCCAGGGAAGCTATGTGACATATAGAAGTAAACAAAGATATACATATTTGCTTTATTGACTACACAAAAGATTTCGATACAATAAGACATGGCAACATGGTAGATATGCTTGCAGATCAACAAAATTGAAGGGAAAGACATTAGACTTATAAAAATCATATATTGGAAACAACAAGCTGCCATAAGGATTGATAATGAAGTGGGACAATATCAGCCTATTCAGAGAGGCGTTAGGCAGGGATGTGTAATTTCTCCAGATCTTTTTTCCCTATACAGTGAAAATATTTTCAGAAATGTAGAAGATACAAACGGAATCAGTATTGGAGGACGAAACATCAGTAACATTAGATATGCAGATGATACAGTATTGATTGCAGACAATGAGCAGGATCTGCACCACTTTAGAAGATGCGGTTGTTGCACACAGTGAACAACTGGAGTTAGAATTAAATTGTAAAAGAGACACAGATTATGGTCGTCAATAGGATGAACGAAATACCGCAATGTAATATACAAGTAAATGGGAGTATTCTTCAACAAGTGAATCGATACAATTAACTCGGAACAATCATAACATCTGATGGGAGATGCCTTAAAGAGATTAGAACAAGAATCGCCATGGCGAAAATAGCCATTAGCAAGATGAAAAACATACTGACCAATAAAAAGATGTCAATTGAAACGAGAAAAAGAGTGTTGATGTGCTCCATAGAGCCAGTTCTTTTGTATGGATGTGAAACTTGGACAATGAGCAGTCAAGCTGAAAAACGTATGATGGCTGCAGAAATGTGGTTTCTGAGGAAAATGCAAAGAATACCATGGATACCATGGACAGACCGAAAAACCAATGACCAAGTACTACAGGAGACAAATGAAAATCGTAAATAGGCTAGAAAAAGTAGACGTAGACAGTCAAAAACGTTTTGGACATGTTATGAGAAGAAATTGATTAGAGAACTTAGTGACATCTGACAAGATCGAAGGGAACAAACCAAGGGGAAGACCGAGAAGTAAATACCTGGATGGCATGGCTATATGGCATGGTCGAGACAGGAACACTGAGCTGATCCACGAATCTGGTGATCGAGTGAAATGGCGAGTCATTACCGCCCACGCTTTCCGGCATGGCACATCATGGCGCATGATTGATTGATTGTGTTGTGGTAAACGCTCCCAAGGCGGTCAAAGGAAACGCTTTAAAGACACTCAGAAGATCTCATTAGAAACTGTTGGTATTCATCACGACACTTTGGAGACTGCTGTCAAAGACAGAAATTCGTGACCCGAGCGAGCATTTTCCTGAATTATTTGCTGAATTTCCACTTCCGTGGCTCCTGCTGGCCACTCCCTGCACTCCCGGCTCAATGTGATTGTAACTCTGCACAAGTCTGACTGCTCGGCTGGCACTCTGACCCACTCCTCTCCTCGCCTGATGTTCTCCAAGGGGCACACCTGTCTGATCGTATCATCCGCCTGAGCCATCCATGATTTCCCTCTTATCAGTCTCTGAGCCTTAACTACGTCCAGCGCCTCATGCAACGGGTGATCTGTGTCTGCAGCTACTCTGAGGTATGCCTTCGCCTGCATCACCTTGAGCCTACCAGCAACAGTAGGCAGACCAAGGATGTAACGCATACACACTACTGGGGTGTCTCTGGTGCATCCCAGAATGACCCGCATAGCTTCGTTCTGTATGCGCTCTAATTTCACCAGCTTATAATATAGTAACATATAAAGGCAGGAAATCAGACCCTTTCCAAATAACATCTGGCTTGAAACAGGGTAATGCACTATCGCCACTCCTTTTCAATCTGGCTCTAGAGAAAGTTGTAAGGAAGGTAAAGGAGGAATGTGCTATTGGAGGAACATCCAAACTGCTTTGTTATGCAGATTATATATATATTATAGGGGAAAATGACCAATAGACATTGGAAATATTGACTAACTTAAAGGAAAAAGCTCAACAAATGGGGCTGGTTATCAACCAAGACAAGACAGAATATAAGGTAATTTCAAGAGAAGGAATGGCTAAAAACTCTGGCCACATACAAATAGATAATATGACCATTAAAAGAACGGAAACATACAAATACCTGGGTACAATCTTCAACTGCTCCAACATAATAAGGGAAGAAGTACAAGCTAGAATCAATTCTTGAAATAAGATATACTATGCATTACAACATCTGCTAAAATCAAATGCGCTATCTCGTAACACCAAGATCAAAATATACAAAACACTGATTAGACCAGTTGTGCTGTATGGCTCTGAAACCTGGAGTACAACTAAAGGAGACGAAGTCTTGTTACAAACCTTTGAGAACAAAGTCTTAAGACGCATCTTTGGGCCCATTAGGGACACACAAAGTGGAGAGTGGAAAAGAAGAAGCAACAAAGACATTTATGATCTGTTTAAGTCCCCGCTAATCACTGGTATCATGAAGGCTAATACACTGCAATGGCTGGGGCATAGAGAAAGAATTGAAGATAAAAGGAAACAAAACTCGCTTACACTAAGGAAATAAATGACTGCAGACCCCGAGGTAGACCAAGAAGACGGTTGAGAGATAATACATATATACTGACCTACAAGCACTTGGAATCAAAGACTCGCAAGAGAAGGTCAACCAGAGAGACGAATGGAGACGGATTGTATCTGCAGCAAAGAACCTCAATGGCTCGGAATGCTGAAGAGGAAGAGGAAGCGAATTTAAATTCGCCAAATTTTATTAATTTTTATTGTAAAAATTTTATT
Organism: Cepaea nemoralis; assembly: GCA_014155875.1. Lineage (NCBI taxonomy): Eukaryota > Metazoa > Mollusca > Gastropoda > Stylommatophora > Helicidae > Cepaea > Cepaea nemoralis. The sequence continues at coordinate 21,265 of JACEFZ010015984.1, forward strand.
TTTAAATGTTTATTTTTAATTTAATGCGAAATTGTGTACACTTTCCAGGAAACTGTTTCATACTATCACAATTCCCGAAAATAGAACATGCATTGGGTCATTTCGTCGATGGGTGCAAGAATCTGGAATGAAGCCACCACGCAATAAGCAAACGGTAGGTAGAGAGGCAATTTTAAACAGCTTTGACAAGGATGTCATAAGGCGAGCTATTATAAATATGCCGGATGGATACCAAAGAAACAGTGACTGTAAGTAAACTTAGGGTTTGGTTGAGAAAGAACAATGACATAGAGCTATCCAAAACAACTTTGTGGAAAATTATAAGGCCATTAGGCTTCACGTTTAGAAAGAACAAGGGGTGTGGGTGGGGATTAAATATCATTTGCAAGCAACCGCATTTAGAAGCCACGATAAGCACATACCTATGTGAAATAAGGGAAATGCGCAAATAAAATTATGACATAGTGTATTTGGATGAAACCTGGATCAATGCGCACAACACAAGTGAAAACGAATGGCAATCAGTGAATGGTAAGATAAAGCGATATGTGCCCAGTAGTAAAGGACAGTGTTTGGCCATAGCCCATACTAGTAGTATCCATAATAGCTTACTACAGAATGCTGAACTCGTGTTCGTATGAAAGCATACAGACAATAGGGATTATCATAATGAGATGAATGGTAATGTATTTAGAGATTGGCTCGAGAATACAGCGCTTCCATCCCTAGATAGACCATCTTGTCTAATTACGGGCAATGCATCATATCACAATGTTGTTGCCCAAGAAGACAAAATACCTACGGCATCGAGCACAAAGGAAGGAATAAAGATATGGCTCTGAAGGGAAAACATACCATTTCCAGAAATAAAAGACATCATCAATCCCTATACATATAATCGCAAATTATTTGAACACTATCTCAGTACGGATTACCTTCCCCCTTAATAATAGAAGTAATAATATAATAAAACCCTAGTATAACAGCCAGTCCCCTTTTGGTAGGCCAGTATATTCCACGTAGCTAATAAATGCCACACCAGTTATTACTATTACTGAGTCGTGTAGTATTTATTTTTAATTTTTCCACATTCCTTTATAATGCATATATTTTATATTGTTGCTGTTTTCAGTTAGCCTTGAATGATGTGTGAATGGTATAATGTATGAAAGAGAGTGATAAAAGGGCAGAATGTTAGGCGGGCCTGCGTGCCCAATTCTTAACCCTTTCAAAATAAAGTTTTGTTGTTGTTGTTGTTGTTGTCCCTTGCAAAAACAGACGTAGAAAAGCAAGAAATGTCAAATCTTATTGATAGATTAGCATGGCCACAAGTGCTTGAGACTTCCGCCTTACCAGTTTAGTTTAGTCGTTGGATCAACATCACGAAATGTTGAAATTTTGAAAGATATAAACATTGAAAGGAAAGATATCAGGTAATACAGATTATATACAGGGAACAAGTAGGAGCAGTTAGGTGAAAGCGACTTCTCCTGTTAAAATAGCACTATATTAATATATATATTATGTATTGCCAGAGGCTCGTCTGGCGGTCTCGTGGTTAATGGTTTGATCCGCATTGGGATGGATTAAAAAAAAAAATTGGCCTTGGCTCCAATTCCGACCCAGCTTATAATGGGTACCAGAAAAGGTCTTGGAAAGCAAATATGGCAGGCGTGAATGAACTACATTACCCACTGTGTTCCGAATGGTGTATAGAAACACGCTTAATGCACCTTGGGGGAGTATAATAGGGGTCTTTTACTTACCTTACTTTACTATATCTCCATTATGAGAAGAAAGGCAAGGACCTGTATCTTCGTTTTATTCAAATAAAGTCATGAATCATGGATCGAGAACAGATTTTGCTTTTGTATAGTTAATATTCATTCTTGTCACACGCCTACTTTCACTTTAACCAAAAAAATGTTATTGGAAAGTCTTGAAATAGAAATGAGCCAACGTAAAGATTAGCAATAACATTATTCATTATAGGCACAAAAGAAAATGAATTACTTCAATGTAACCTTTCGAATTCATGGTTAAAAATTCGTGAAATAATCCTCATATACATTGTTATTTTTTAATTTTTATTTGCATATCCTTTTTGTTACAGTACATCGCTGTCAACACCAGCATTTTATTGCTGTTGTTGATATCTTGGCAAGTTAACGTTCAGTAGTTTGCCATTGCTTTCTGAACGACCGGCTCCCATATCAATCCGATAAAACCCAGCGCAACGCGGTCTGCTGCCAAATTGGTCACAGCTGTGTTTCGAACGCGGGTAAGCGGGCTTACTAACCGCGTCTGTAACACCTTTGCCACGGAACCGGCATACATTGTGATACTAAAGTAAAAAGTATTACCATGTGTTATAATATTCAATCACAAATTATTTCATGTGTAAACTTCAAAAACACGAAAAGTCACCCAAGTCAGAAGTTCATAATTGTTGTTTCCTGTGAAGTTAGCCTGTGAAGTTAAACAACAACATTTTCCATACCTGAAGTTAATCAATATGTATGTTTCCATGTATTTAAATGTCCCTATAAGTATATTTATGTAATTGGACATACACCCGTGTGTGTATATGTGCATACTCGTCCAGGTAGTTATTTGGTATCATCATATGTGCCCTGACAGCTGGCGCTGGCGTTCATGTCTCTCCACAAATCTCGGGTTTGGTATTATGGATCAATGCTGTTGATGATATTCCTCCACGCCACCGTCTCAGTCCATCCAGCTTCATTTTTCTTGGTCTGCCGCTGCATCTTTTCCCACTGATGTTTCTAGTACCCACGATGTTCTCTTCTCATCACATGACCACAGAAAGCTTTTTGTCTCTTTCTTATTGTTGTATATAATGATCTAATTTTACTAGTCTCTTTCAGACAATCGTTGTTCGTATGAAAGCATACAGACAATAGGGATTATCATAATGAGATGAATGGTAATGTATTTAGAGATTGGCTCGAGAATACAGTGCTTCCATTCCTAGATAGACCATCTTGTCTAATTACGGGCAATGCATCATATCACAATGTTGTTGCCCAAGAAGACAAAATACCTACGGCATCGAGCACAAAGGAAGGAATAAAGATATGGCTCTGAAGGGAAAACATACCATTTCCAGAAACGTATTTCAAGCTAGAATTCTTGTCCCTTGCAAAAACAGACGCAGAAAAGCAAGAAATGTCAAATCTTATTGATAGATACCACATCCTGCACCCACCTTCTCTTTGGGTTTCCTCTTCCTCTCTTCCCCGCCATGATTGTTCTTTCCACACTTTTATAAAATTTCAATTGACCAAAATATTTAAATTTTCTTTGTGTTATCGCCTTTAGTAGCCAACCTTCTTCAATATTCAGATCTTGTCGTATGGACTGTTCTTTTCTGTATTCAAGATATTCTTAGAACCCATCTATAACATGTATATTCAAAGCCATTTATGCGCTGTTCAGCTTGTTTAGTAAGTTTCCAGGGCTCACAGGCGTATGTTGCAGTGCGAAACATGCATACACTTAAAAATCTAATTTGTGTAGTTCTATCTGTCCCCATTCACAATTTATTCAGTTGTTTTAGTCTTTGAAAAGCAAAAGATATTCGTCTTTTAATTGCCTTCATTGTGTCACCATAGTTAGTTATTAATGACCCAAGATATTCGAAATTCTCCACCACCTCCACTTTTTCCTCATTAATACATATTTCTTTCTCCATAATAGTTTTATCTGTTTGCATTATCTTTGTTTTTGCTGTGTTAAGATATAGGTTGTCATTTTCCTATTCTTTTGGATTGAGGTCATTAGTTGTTCTATACTATTCTGTGATGTGAATAGTAGAACTGAATCATCAGCATGTCTAATTTCTGGTATTTCATGACCACCGATATTTAGGTCATCATATTGCATGGCGGTTAGGCGTTGAGCCGTTAAGGCCTGTGGCGTGTTTATGCTTGTGGCTACGGTTTGCAATCGCATTTTCCTCATGTTGGACTGGTAGTACATGGTTCCGTCGCACTGCTACTGAGTAAGTGCGTGGGCGACACTGTGAGCTGTGAAATTCTCGTGGAATACTTTTACATCTGTCCTGTACAGTTAACTACATGGTTCCGTCGCACTGCTACTGAGTGAGTGCGTGGGCGACACTGTGGGCTGTGAAATTCTCATTGAATACTTTTACATCTGTCCTGTACAGTTAACTGCATGTTCGGAACAATGGCTACCGGCGGTTGCTGAATTGACTGTTTTGCCCTTTCGGATGCAACAGTGTATTTTTCGGGAGACTCCTGGGAGTCGGCGCTGAAGCTGCGGAGTTCGTGCTTTATGCCACACTTTCGGCGGGTCACGCTGCGGTAAGAGACCGAGCCATGTGAGAAAACTCGGGTCAATGAGGTTTTTCTGGTGACTGCCGAGTCCATCGACGATGAACTATAATTTTCGTGGATGAATTTTGTGTTGACATTCTGACGGCTGCATTATGCACAGTGTATCTGTGCGGGCTTGTTGGATTGCCGAGACTCCTGTCTATTCCACTTTTCACATTGGACAGTGGGGAGCATTTTATGTGATATTCGTTGGCACGGGAATGGGGCATAATGGGGACGACCCGTTGCCGTGATGTTGGAACCTCGACTAACTAACTACTTATTGCTCCTGTTTATATAATCTCTGACATTTCTCATTATATTTTCGGTGTATATGTTTATAGTTTAGTTTAATAGAAGAATGTTTGGGAACATTCTATATTAAACAGATGATTCATACAATGTGACTTTCCGCTGACTAACTGCAGAGATTTCATAAAGACCCTCTCGAATTAGAAAGCGACTAGCATCATATCGTCCGTTCTCAAAGTATTCCTCCAGTGCTTGACGTTTAGGTGGGAAGAAGGACTGTGTGCTTTTCCTTGCATTATTAACACTGACCTGTTGATAAAAAAAGACACTGTAAACAGCTATGATTATGTTAAGATAGTATGTGCATAACAGCACGTACATCTATTTTAGAGCATGTCAGTGAATAAAGAAGGCGTCAGAGACGAATGTGTGCAACCCTATCTTTTTGTTTTTCAAGATACAGTGTGCATATTATGAGTTAGAAAATATGCCTGGGATCGTGGTTGGTGGTTATAAATATCTTACGTTATGCTGATGACACAGTTTTGATAGCAACAGTCCAGAAGGGGCTACAGAAAATGAAAGATACAGGGATTTGTATCAAGTGAATAATGGGTTTCTGTTTGTATAATAGGAAAATAGATATAATGGCACTAAAACACATGGATAAAGTCAATTGCATTAATTTGGGTCAGGTGGAAAGGAGAAGAAGAAGAAGAAGAAGAAGAAGAAGAAGAAGAAGAAGAAGAAGAAGAAGAAGAAGAAGAAGAAGAAGAAGAAGAAGAAGAAGAAGAAGAAGAAGAAGAAGAAGAAGAAGAAGAAGAAAAATAAGGATTGGAGAAAGCATGTACCTCAATTGAGAGCGCGTCTTTAGAGTAAGAATGATAAGATGAAAAAGACGTGAACCCACCGAAAGGAAACTATTGTTGTTGTTGTCTTCCACTTACATCGTTAGACGTCGTGGGTTATAGAAATTAGAGTTCTATAAAAAAAAAATAGCACTTGTGACTAGCCACTTTAAATTAATTGCTTCCATATTTTCGTGAGCAGGTTTGAGACCAAGTAAATTGCTGATGGGTTTGCTTGACCTGTTCCTTACCTACTTAACCCTTACAGAGGAAGTGAAAAAAAAACAAAAATCACTGCCATTTACTGCCAATATAGTATCTTTCGGTGTATGGCAGGGGGTCTTGAGGGAGGGCACAAAATACTGCTTGTTTGAAAAAGGTTGGAAACTGCTTCTGAGAATAAGAAATAATACTCGCGAGGGGTGTCGCCTCAAATCATCGTTCACGGCATTGCTCATTGTCGAGCATGCGGTTCTGTAGGAACACGGGAGAACTCGAAAAACAGATATGTTTGTTAGAATACCATTCAAATTTGAGAGACATTTGTTCGAGCGCGTTACATCATCCTCGATGTCGGCGAAGAAGCCCGATAGCGACTTCTGAAGATGCGTATTCAAATAATCAGACACATGTCCCTCCCCGATGTGTCTCCACCTTGCCGTGGTAGGGGAGCTTGCGTGTCCCACTGACCCCATGTGTCGATGGATGAAAACTACATATCGGACAGCTTATGGGATAGGGGCCAGACTAAGCGAGACACAACCTGCTGCTCTGCAGGGAGATTGAGTATAGCAGTCAAAAGTTTAAATCAGGCGCACGAAGGCAGAAGTTCTTGGTCCAGATACATACTCTAAGGCTCTCTGTCGAGGGTTGTGGCTGAACGCCTATAAGCCATAAACCCTCGGATGTGAGAGCCGGGCCGATACCCACCTACCGAAAAATGGAGGTGAGATTCTGAGCACGCTACATGCCCAGTTCAGATACTTGTCCGAAGGTCACTCGGCTGGGGGATATGAGGGATCCCCGGATGAGAGGGCCTGCCGTTTTTCGCTCACTAATGCACGAGGGTAAGGTGCTGAGCCGGCAGCAACATGTAGCCTACCTCGTGAGCGAGTACTAAAGGGGAAAAAAGCGTCCCAGTTGCACGAAATAGTTACAAAAAATGTCTGTATCTATGCTCACATAGAGTGTAGTCAAAGGTGGAAAAACGTCTCAATAACACGAAATGGAACGCTTGGCTAGCGAATCCATTGCGTGGTCTGAAGTCCGAAGCGAAAGCTTACCTAGTGAATATTTTCCGCAGACTGTCCGTTCCTGATTTGTACTTGAGCGACCAGTGGCAAGCGAAATGTCCAATACATGGAAGTGAGGAATCAAACAGCCATGAGCACTACGTGGCAGTTCTTCGGGTGAGCCCAGTCTCAGAGCAGTATGTGCCGGCTCTGCAATAATGGAAGCCGCCTTGGATAGCAGGGAACGCCCATGGACTGTCCTGCCTTCCTTTGCGGGTTGACCGTGATGTCTCTGACCGTTCTATCTTGACCAGCTGAAATGTGGGCGACATCACAACAATAAGTCTAACGTGCTTCGAAACCCGAGGAAGGCTAACCTCATTAAAAATGCCCGCCGAAGTCGGAAGTGCCGTCCTACGGGTGGCAAAATAAAAATTGGCACTACGCATTTACGTCCGAGTGAAATGTCTCGTCCGAATGTCTCTCGTGCTAGGAACAGCTCTGACTACCTAGTTTCCGAATGCGGCTCTTGTTGGGAACAGCTCTGACTAGGTAGTTTTCCGAATGTCCGTCGTGCCTGAAATAGCTATGGCAGGCACAACGACAAGCACATGTCCGGATTGAAAACTCGCTGAGTGGATACCGTCTGCAGAACTGTCTGGTTTGTGCTGGAACGGCCCGGGGTGAACAAAATGCCCAATATATTGAAGTGAGGAATTAAAGCAGCCATGAGCAAGACGTGACGATGCCCTCGGTGAGCCCAGAACAAGAGCTCTATGTGTCGGCCCTGCAATTATGGGAGCCACCCTGGATGGCGGAGAATGCCATGGACTGTCCTGCCTTCCTTTGAGGGGTGACCGTGAAGTCTTCGACTGTTCCAACTTGACCAGCTGGGATGTGGACGGTACCACATAAGTGAGAGTCTCACAGGAATGCTAACCTGGTCAAAATATGTACGCTAAAAGTCGGATGTGTTGGCCTAAGGGTTTCGACCCAAGGGTGCCTAACTGGACACACCGCAATCACATCTGAAAAAACACTCCGGATGAACGCAAAGAAGAAGAAGAAGACACATTTCCATTTCGGTGAGAAGAAAGGTGTTGAGTGGCCAAACAAGCCAACACTGGGCGATTATAGCACTGGTGTTTTTATTTGCGCTCGCTCGATTTGAACTCAAACGTAGTCCATAGGCACTACACTTTTAGTAGTGCTGGACTGAATTGTGCATATGGATTAACTTTTCCTATTAACAGGGTTCCTCGCCATCAGGCGAATCGTTGCAAGTCAGTGCCTGTTTTTGTCGGTGTCCCGTATACAGTGTCGACGCCCAACAGTCCTTAAAAGACTAAGAGTATTGAGATGTGAGTGAGGGAACAAAAGGGGTGGGGGGGGGGGGGAAACTATCGGAAAACACATAAGTAAAGTGAACACCTCGTCAACTATGTTATATTATGTTATGTTATATTATGTTATGTCGAGCAATGTCACGGCACATTGGCATATTCGTCCATTAGAACGCTGTCCAGACAGACGGTAGAGAAAACAAACCTCAAACTGACAATGGTTAGACCTAGCCTGCACGTATGAATTTGTATTACAGCACATGCAGTGACAAGATATGTCACATATATTCAATATACATTCAATATATATCACATATCTAATGAGATCATCATCATCATCATCATCATCATCATCATCATCATCATCATCACCATCATCATTATCAAGTGGTATATCAACAGGCGTAGGCATTCATGGCTCTCCATAGATCTCGGTCTTAGGAGTTCTGGACCAACTCTGATGATGATATATGTATATGACATCCTCCATGTCACCATCTCAATTCATCCTACATAATTTACCTTGGTCTGACTCTGCCTCTCTTCGCCTTGAACTTTCCAGCAGTTACGATGTTCTCCAATGCCCCTCTTCTCTACACATGACCAAAGAAAGCCGTTTGTCTCTTTCTTACTGTTGCATGATTGATTGATTGATTGAGTGATTGATAGATTGATTTAGGAACCGACATCACAGCATTCGGGGCATTCCCATAAGAGCTCCGTCCCCATCCTCAGAAGCCAGCGAAGAGTTCCAACCCCAATAGTACCAGTAGCAATCTGATTATATGTGCGTCTCGCCTTTCCTCTAAGCGTCGAGCATCGGCCAGATTACCTCGTCACTCCACGCTGTCGCATTCTTGCCATACCATGGTGATCAATGTTCTCCTCCGAGGTGTACACGTGCTCCCACAAGCTCGCAACCACGTCTGCCTTATCATGCATCAATACTCCACTAAGTTTTGCAGAGCCAGCTAATCTGTCTGCCTGTTCATTCCCAAGCACACCAGCATGCCCCAGAGAAAAGATCCAGACGATGCTTGCCACCCGTGACTTCCGAAGCGAAGCAAGCCACTCGGCACGAAGCTTGCCTGTCCTCATCCTACTCAGCATGCTTTCTGAGTCAGTTACAATCACGATGTGTGTGTGTATCGTATTCTCCATTCAGCGGAAAGCTGCACTGACTGCCTCCACCTCCATTCTTAAGCTAGATGTTGTGATATCAAATGCCAGGTTCTCCTGCACCAAACGTCGACCATTAGCCTTTGCCAAGAAACCCCAGGCACTTACTTCTACTACCTTTCACCACCGAACCATCTGTGTAGATAATCACATCATCACGCCGAGCATTATCCCGAATTAGTCGCTGGATTTCCACTTCCGTGGCCCCTGCTGACCACTCCCTGCACTACTGGCTCAATGTTATTATAACTCTGCACAAGTCTGACTGCTCCGCTTGCACTCTGACCCACTCCTCTCCTCGCCTAATGTTCTCCAAGGGGTACACCTGTCTGATCATATCCTCCGCCTGAGCTATCCATGATTTCCCCCTTATCAGTCGCTGGCCCTTAACTGCGTCCAGCGCCTCATGCAACGGGTGATCTGTGTCAGCAGCACTTCCGAGGTATGCCTTCGCCTGCATCACCTGTTGTTGTTTGTCCATCAAGAATGATGATGACCATTCATTTCATCCAGTGGGAATGAAAGTATGGTGCCGTGAGTTCTAAGATGGCTGATAAGGCCTATTTTGGCTCGAAATGTTCTTTGACAATGTGGACAAAGAATGCTTGACGTTTCTGGAGGAGGATTTCCTGCAGTGGTTTTTCTGTTCTGTCTTTTCTTCACAGCTCTTGCAGTCCTGGTTGCCTCACAAGCGACTGTACCCTTGCGTAATGATGCACGCCACGAATTTCGGTCTCTGGCTGCAGTCCCAGGTGTCATGATGAATTCCAAAAGCATTGAGTGAGATTTTCAGAGTGTCTTTAAAGCGTTTCCTCTGGCCGCATTGGGAGCGTTTACCACAACGCAACTCGCCGTAAAAAATTCGTTTAGGGAGCCTGTGATCTGGCATGCGAGTCAAGTGACCAGCCCAGCGAATCTGATTCTTCATTAGTAGAGTGTGGATACTGGGCATGGACGCTCTTTCTAGGACGTCAGTGTCTGGGATCTTGTCTTATCATTTAATCTTCAGTAACTTCCTAAGGCAGACTGTGTGGAAGTAGTTTAATTTCCTAGCGTGCCGCTGATAAACAGTCCAGGTTTCACAAGCATATAGCAGTGTGGATAATACAACTGCTTTGTAGACTTTCAGCTTTGTTTGCAGGCTTATTCCATTTCTGTCCCATACATTATTGTACAGTCTGCCAAAGGCCACGCTGGCTTTGGAGATTCTTGCATTCACTTCATCATCAATTGTGGCAGCTTGTGACACAGTGCTGTCAATATAGGCGAATTTGTCAACAAACTTAGACTATGACCATTCACTTTGATATTCGTCACAGTGTGATTATTCCCTGGCACAGGCATGTGAGAAAGCTGAAACATTATATTGCATGTCCGCCTCTGAGTTGGCGTATAGAGCGCAATCATCAGCAAACAGGAGCTCTCTGACGGTGTGGCTGTTAATTTTGGTTTTAGCTTTCAGCCTTCTGAGATTGAATAACTTTCCATCCATGCGGTAGTTGATGTCTATTCCAATGTCGCTGTTCTCGAAGGCATTCGTCAACATAGCTGAAAACATTAGGCTGAACAGTGTTGGTGCCAAGACACATCCTTGCTTCACTCCTTTGGTGACAGGAAACGGCTCAGATAGTTCACCATTTTCCTGTACTCTTGCCTGCATGCCATCATGAAATAACCGCACTATTTGGACAAACTTTCGTGGACAGCCATATTTTGCCATAATCTTCCACAGTCATTCTCTGCTGACTGTATCAAAAGCCTTGGTAAGGTCAATGAAAGTGGAGAACATTTCGCAGTTCTGTTCCTGACATTTCTCTTGCAGCTGCCTTGCAGCGAAAATCATGTCAACAGTTCCACAACAGTTCTTTTCTGAAACCACACTGACTCTCAGGAAGAAGACCTTGATCGAGATGGGCCGTGAGGCGATTGAGAAGAATTCTGGCGAGTATCTTCCCTGCAATTGAAAGCAAGGAGATGCCTCGGTGGTTGTCACAGGATTGGCGGTTTCCTTTTCGTTTGTAAAGGTGGACTATTGACGCGTCCTTGAAATCTTGTGGCATGGTCTCGTTCACCCATATGTTTGTAAAGACTTGGTGAAGCTGCTCTGTTAGGACCGGTCCACCTGCTTTGTATATCTCTGCTTGGATGGAGTTTGGACCAGGTGCCTTGCTGCTGGAGAGTTGCTGGATGGCTTTGTTTACTTCCAATATGGCTGGCAGGTCATCAAGTGTATCATTGATGGAAACTTAAGGAAGGCAGTTGATGGTTTCATCATCGAAGGAGGAAGTTGCATTTAAGATATTGCTGAAATGTTCTGCCCAGCGCTGAAGGATTTATGTTTTATCGGTGACCAATGTTCCCCCATCTGCACTGAGGAGGGGAACTGTGCCTGGTGATGTAGGACCATAGACCGCTTTCAGTGAGTCGTAGAAGTTTTTCATATCATGTCTGTCAGCAAAGCCTTGAATTTCATCAGCCTTTCTGCTCAGCCAGGAGTCCCGCATGTGCCGAAGTTTCTGCTGCACTACTCTCTGAATGTTCTTGAAGGCATCTTTTTTTATGTTGACGTCGGGTCATTCAAATGTGCCTTGAGAAGAAGATGTTTCTCGGCCAGCAATTGGTTGATGTCTTCGGAATTTTCATCAAACCAGTCTTTATGCTTTCAGGGGGTTGGACCCAGGATTTCCATAGCGGTGTTGTAAATTATGTCCTTTTTGGCTCTCCACTCTATTTCTGTATCCTGTTTAGCTGCAGCATTGGTCTTGAGGTGGTCTTCCAGCATATTTTCAAACGACAGCTGCATTTTCTTGCTGTTTAGGCGGGTGACATTTAATGTTTTTTTTTTTTTTTGCATTTTCACCCCTTGAGGACACCGTGGTGGTTTGATGTGTATGTTTATTTTCGAAATAATGAAACGATGGTCTGTGCAACATTCGGCACCACACATGAATTTTGTCACCCGAGCGTCTTGTCTGTCACTCCTCCTGACGATGACATAGTCAATGAGGTGCCAGTGTTCCGATCGAGGGTGCATCGAGGGTGCAAAATTATGTTGGTAATCAGGAGATCGTGTTCGGCACATGTCTGAAGAAGGAGGAGTCCATTGCTGTTACAATTTCCGACTCCGTGCTTTCCAATAATGCCACTCCAAGAGATGGTGCCCGTGCCTACTCTGGCATTGAAATCCCCAAGGAGTATAAGTTTGTCTCCTTTGGGAACAGATGTTAATACATTGTGCAGGTCCTCATAGAACTTGTTCTTGACATCATCTTCATTGGTCATAGTTGGTGCGTAGACACTCACAATGGTTGCATGCTTCCTTCCATTCAGCAGGGGCAATTTAATGGTCATGAGCCTGTCGTTTATAGCCTTTGGAAATCTAGCTAGTTTGCAGACCAAGGCCGACTTAATGGCAAATCCCACACCGGATTGGCGTCTTTCCTCGCTTTTCCTTCCACTCCAGAAAAATGTGTAGCCGGCACATATTTCACAGATTTGGCCTTCTTCTGCAAGTCGGGTCTCGCTCAAGGCTGCAATGTCGATGTTGTACCTGCCCAGCTCTCTCCTAATCAGTGCTGTTCGTCTCTCTGGACCTGACGCGCCATCTCTGTCAAGTAGGTGCGTACATTCCAAGTTCCGATTGTTAAGGGAATATGGTTTGCTCTTTTAGCTTTACCTGTTTTTTCTTTGTTTGTATGTCGACCGCAGTTTAGGGTACCCACCAACCACGGCTAGCTGGTTAGGTAGTGATGGAGCAGACAATGTTTAGGGCATCTTTTCTAGCCTCTTCCTCATGCTATGGAGGTGAGCAGTGTATTCCTATAGAGGACTGCTCAGTCGCTCAGGGGGCTGCCGAATCCCACTGCTGCTCCGGTCAGTAGAAGACGACCATATGGCCTGAGCCGCCTGTGTGCAGTTCTGCGACTACGGCTGCCACCGTACCCACGCCTGCCGCTTCGCCGCTCTCCCATCGCCACAGGGCTTGAAGGTGATATATGACGTTGGATGAAGAATGACTTGCGCGATGAATTGGATTAAAGTGAGGAAGAGTTGCTCAATTCGTCGACCTCACTCTCTCGCCTGAGTCCATCTGAATCCAGTGGCAAGACAAGTCAAGACGACTGGAGACGAATACAAGTGCAGTGGATGACCAAGGCGCTCTACGTGCCTTGCTGTGCTCATTACGTCCCACAACGCTTTGCAGGTAAACGCCGTCTTGCCCGTTGAACCAGGAATGATTTCTTCCGCGCAGTCTGCCGGATCCTGTCTTCACATGCTGGGTAGGCATACCCTAGTTCACCGCTTGGTTTGACACCAAACTGGTTTAGCCAACCTCTCACAGCTGTTGACCGGGGGTGGCCGCTGTCGCATGCTGACAGCTACGTGGAGTCACAGGCGTGAGCTGGGTGTCAGGCTTGGACCAGTGGGGGATGGGTCCTGAAAAGGACATGAGAGTCATCCTTACCAAAGATGCTTCCAATGCCTGACACCCCGTAACCCCCCCCCCCCCCCCCCGCATCACCTTGAGCCTACCAGCAACAATCGGCAAACCAAGGATGTACCGCATACACACCACGGGGCTGTCTCTGGTACATCCCAGAATGACCCGCATAGCCTCGTTCTGTATGCGCTCCAATCTCACCAGCTGACTCTTTGAGACAGTGAGCAGTCCTAGTCCATAATCAATCGCTGAGAGGATCAAGTGCTGGTATAGTCTGAAAAGCATTCTCTGCTCTATGTCCATTGCAGCCATAGTTTTAAGTGCTTTGAGTCCCTTTCGCGATCTTGTCACAACCGTCTCCACATGATCTTTGAAGGACAGGCTCCTGTCAAATGTGATTCCCAGATACTTCAGTTTGTTCTTTCTGTTGACGCTTCCACCATCTATCATGAGGCTTGGAACACCAGCTCTCACAATCCTGATGTCTAGAGAGCACCACAAAACAGCTGCCTTTTCCAGGTAGATGACAGCACCCATTTCAGTGCACCAGTCAATAACTTTGTCTACTGTCGCCTGTAGCTCCAGGGTTGTATTCTCCGTATCTCTCCCCTGCCTATATGCAAGAATATCATCTGCAAATGTTAGTATCCTTCCAACCCCTGGTGCTTATAGGTTTGAAATTTTGCTCGTATACACGTTAAAGAGCACCGGTGAGATTGCGGATCCCTGTGGCAGTCCCGGGGTTAAAATATGTGGCTCTGAGGTCCATGCACCCAGACGGAGAGTAATCCGACGAGAATGCAGGACGGCCGCTATCCGGTTCACCAACCAGGGATTGACCCTCTTCTCCATCAGTGCGATCATCAAAATATCATATCGAACTCTATTGTACGCATCCTCGAGATCACGCGCCGCCGCCATCGTTTTTTGTCTACTTTGGAACCCCTCATAAACGTCAAAGGCAAAAGTGGCTGCATTTGACCAGGTATCTTTTCCTAGCCTGTAGCTCCCCAGGCCTCTTGGAAGAAGCTTCCCCCTTTCCAAAAACTCTTGCAGCTTGACAGCGACTATCTTCTCTAAAACCTTCCCAAATGTAGTTTGAAGGGTGATGATCCTAAAGCCGCTAAGCTTTGAAAGATCCTTGAACGGTTTTGGGAGAGGGATGAGATAACTGTGTACCCAATCCTGCGGTACTGATGCTGTCAAAATGCTCTGGTTAAAGCAATCAGGTCATCTCCTTCAGGTCTACGTCGCCCAAAGCCTTCATGTGGCCATATCTGACCCCATCAGACCCTGGTGTCGTGTCTTTTTCCTTTTTCAAAATATGTTTAACATCCTCAACTCATATGATGTCTTCATAAGGCATATTCTTTATGATGCCAGATAACTCCTTTCTAACTGTATCCCTGGTGTCCACATCTTGCTGTTGCATATCATGTTCTGATGATGGATGATGTGGCTCTGAGGTCCATGCACCCAGACGGAGAGCAATCTGACGAGAATATAGGACGGCCGCTATCCAGTTCACCAACCAGGGACTGAGCTGATCCACGACTCTGGTGATCGAGTGAGATGGCAGAACATGACCGCCCACGCTTACCGGCATGGCACATGATGGATGGATGGATGGATCATGTTCTAGTGTCATTAGCCAATTTCAGGCAATCGTTGTTAGTTACTCGGCAGTTCAAGGAATTAGCAACATTCGTCTCATGAATCACATCTCTATTTCTTCCAAGTTCTTCCTAGTTTGTTCATTTACATTCCAAAATTCACTGCCATACAACAACCATCCATCCATCATGTGCCATGCCGATCGATAAGCGTGGGCGGTCATGTTCTGCCATCTCACTCGATCACCAGAGTCGTGGATCAGCTCTGTGTTCCTGTCTCGACCATTGTCGCATTAAAAAACTTGCAGGTTTCGATCGATGACAGGAAAGTCGCCCAAATGTCTACACACAGTCGGCATGTCTTTAATATGTTGTTGCTCGAGAAGGGACTCTAGCGCCATCCGTCTGCAAGGCGGCAGCCAGCCTTTGAAGTGATAGACGGAATGTCTGCACAGAGGTCGGTTAGATCTTGCGTTGTAGGGAAATTATTCTCTGGTTCACAGGAGGGCAAGACTTTTTGTTGTACGAGAAACAGGTCCCCAGATGAAAGCAAAATAGACGGCGGGTTGTTTCCACCCAGTCTAAAACAGGAGAGAGAAATAGATTCTAGACGGTCTAGCGTCTAGACAGTTTTGTGACGTCATTTATTCCCAGTATAAATGCGGTTGAGATAAACAAATTTGAGTTAGTTGACCGAGAGTTGTGAAGTGCTACGGATGTAAGCATTATTCCTTGTTGTTTTTTTTTAGAGAGAGAGACTATAGTGTCTATTGTTGATAATTATCGGCGGACATCGATCCAGTCTGTGATTTCATAGTCTCCATCTACAACAGGAATAACTACATGGTTCCATTCGAATGTTCTACGTTATTCTACCAAAAAGCTAGCAACAAAGTCATAGAAAGTCATGGCTCTAGTATTGAAGGCAGAGTGTACTGAGAGGCTTTTGCACTGGTTCCATAACCCAGATGGTCTGCAGGAACCTGGCCTCTGCTGAGCAGGAAATGATGTTTATAAATGTGTTTATTAAGTGATAGTTGCATCACATTAAATTCAGGACACTGAAAATAACCCTTGTACCAGGAACACTAGTAACAATAACTACCTGGAACAGTAACATTGTGTATGAACATTAGGGAAATCTTGCAAAAAGTTAAATACGAACATTTAGGTTTTTCCAAAGTGACAGTAACAATAGTTGTAAGATTCTCTGAACGCAGAACAGAGTAGTTACACTGTGTATGTTAGAATGAAGATCAATATTGGACTGTTTCCACTATTGAAGACCAAGCATCTGGAGTGTTCACGAGCTATCTGAAGAAGTCGACACTTGGCCTGAGAGTCACATCACTTGGGTGAGGTTTTCTGTCCCTGATATGGTGTTGTGGTATGGCCAGTACGATGATGAAGCAGACTGTGCTCCTTGGCTGTTCGGTCTATATCTGCATACACACTAGATTATACGACAGACATTCTACTCATACACTTTGCACATACACGACACTTTTCTCTATTAAACTAAATTGTTGTTTTGTTAGAGCCAGTGTTGTTTAGTGTGTTTTGGGAAAAGAACGAGAGAGGGCTTGATACAGTAGACAGAGAGAGAGAGAGAGAGAGAGAGAGAGAGAGAGAAGAGAGAGAGAGAGAGAGAGAGAGAGAGAGAGAGAGAGAGAGAGAGAGGGATCCAGAGATCGACGGGGTTTTGTGGACAGAATTCAAGAAGAACCTCAAGATAGTGAAATGGGGTTAAAAGGATGTCGATGTTGATTCCCCTCACCCCAGGGACGACACTAAAATAATACACGACATTACTGGGGGCTCGACACGGGATATTTTGACGCGGGATATCTCGACACGGGATATTTTGACACGGGATATCTCGACACGGGATATTTTGACACTGGATATCTTGACCTGGGATATCCTGACACGGAATATCTTGACAGGGGATCACCTGACACGGGATATTTCGACAAGTGACGGTGATATCAGATTAACGAGGATCCAGCTAGGGTGAATGTGGATAGGAGTTAACACACATATCTTACCTGTTCACACTTCACACGTCTACATAAGTCTTTGGTCCTAATTCTACTCTTGTCACTAAGTGATTGTGTTGTGTTGTGCTGTGTGGTGTTAAATATATAGATACATTTTATTTAGTGATTATCTATATACTGGTTTTGGAGATAATTTGCACTCGACCTGCTGACTTACCTCTCTGAAATATGGCCACTCCTAAACTAACTACGGCAGAACTAAGGGCAAGGGGGAAGAAATGGCCTTGTTGGGTTCTGCACTAACAGATGACATACAGGAGGTGGAGAGAGATTTGCGTCAAGCAGAAAGAGAAGATCGGAAGGCGGAGATGGAATTGAGAAAGATGGAGTTAGAGACTAAGAAACTGGAAGCTGAGCAAGCTGCTAAGAAACTTGAAGCTGATCAAGCCACTAGAAGGCTAGAACTTGAAGCTGAGCAAGCTGCTAAGAAACTGGAAGATCAGCAAGCTGCTAAGAAACTTGAAGCTGAGCAGGCCACTAGAAGGCTAGAACTTGAAGCTGAGAAAGCTGCTAAGAATCTTGAGGCGGAACAACCTGCTAAGAGATTGGAAGCTGAACAAGAAGCTCAGAAAAGGGAGCACGAATACCGAATGCGGGAACTCGAGCTGAAGAGACCTAGATCTAGTGGGGTTAAAAGGATGTCGATGTTGATTCCCCTCACCCCAGGGACGACATTAAAATAATACACAACAGAGATCTAGACATCTAGTGGGGAAACTGAGGGAGCAGTGGGAGGTTCCTCTCTCCCTGGCTCAACCCCAGTGGGTGGACATAGTTACAATGCTATGAAGTTCCCATTAGCGGTCTACGAGGAAGACAAAGTGAAGATCGACCAGTACTTATAACGCTTCGAGGCCATGTCGGTTGCTATGGGTCTTGATCGTGACAAATGGTGTCTTAAGTTGTCCCAGGGATTACGTGGGACAGGTTATGAGGTCTATTCTCGCCTGCCGCCAGGACACGAGAACAATTACTATGAATTGAAAACGGCTCTGCTGAAACGTTTCGAAGTTACGTCACAAACCTACCGGAAAAAATTTCGAACAGCGAAACGAGAACCGGGAGAGTTGATTGCCGCCTACAGTCTGCGTCTGAAATCCTATCTCCATAAGTGGATAGATTTGGCTCAGTTCGCGCATTACTATGAGAGTCTGGAAGAGCTCATGATAGTCGACCAGATGCGAAAGCAAATGTCGAAACCTCTCAGGACATTCTTGGGAGAACAAGGGGCGGAACGGATTGACATGGTGACGAAATTGGCAGAACGGTTCGTCGAGGTACATGGGGAGGCGGGAGAAAACCTTTCCACAAACACCAAAAGTCAGGAGAAACATGACCGGAAGAAATCTAAAAGCACAGGAACCAGGAAAGTAGAACCATATGTTAAAACTTCAGAGGAGAGTTTGGAGAAGACGAAGGAGGGAAGCAAAGAGCACTTCGAGCTCTTCACCAAAACGACCGTGGTTGGAGAAGGTGGTGTTAGATTTGTAAGTCATCCTCTCACAATACGAGGGAATGCAAATCGAAAGCTAAGAGCCCCCACTTCGCGGCGTGTAAGGTGGTTCCAAAGGAGGTTTCCACTGAAAGTGCTGAGGTCAACAAGGAAGCTCACGACCAGGAGAGCTCACTAAAGTCCGGCACTAGAAAATCTAGGACAGGGAAATGGTGCAACCAATGCAAGTTTGCCAATTTCGTCACCATGTCAATCCGTTCCGCCCCTTGTTCTCCCAAGAATGTCCTGAGAGGTTTCGACATTTGCTTTCGCATCTGGTCGACTATCATGAGCTCTTCCAGACTCTCATAGTAATAATCTTCAATTTCGTCCTCCTCTGCTGTTGAAGTAGGTGCATATATCTGTACGAGTGTTGTATTTCTTGGAGGCCTTTAAGTCTAATAGTGAGGATTCTATCACTAACTGGGTTATATCCCAGTAAAGCTTTTGCAGTTGTTTTATCTAAACAAAATGCCACTCCACTCTGGCCTCCGACGCCTCTACCAGAATAAATGAAAAGACTTCCATTTTCAGTTGCAAAATGTCCCTTGCCTTTCCGGCGATGTTCACTAATTCCTAAAATTTGAATATTAAACCTCTCAATCTCATCACATAATACTTTAAGCTTCCCCTCATACATACTTCTCACATTCCACTTTCCCATTCTCACTCTTTTTCTTAGTCTGACACAGGGGATTTCCTTGGTAACAGTCAGGATTAACTACGTCATAACGACTACTAGTATTGGTCCCTGTGTCACACTCTTCCCCGGTGTTATCTGATCTGCCTGGCCTGTGGGTCTCGCCACCAGATCTCTTCCTTATTATGTTTTCTGTCATAGTTGTTATGGTTTCTTGGCACGTTTTGCAGAAGGTAGTTTGCCATTTCTTTCCTTCTGGGCAGTGACTGTACTAGTCGGTGGCCATAGCCATTGTCTCTACAGATGATATCATCTGCCTATCGCCGCAGAGTGCAAGACCATAACCAACAACAATCTGTCGGCTGCTCTCACACTCCATCCACCACCTGCTTCCATGGCATCACGTAACCCTGATCGGGGGGCTAAACGGGTACTCCACCTTGCCCAAGGTACTGACACTGACTGTCTTTAAAATTTTAGAATTTTGTTGACGAAAGTTAAGAAAGGTAAGAATGATATGAAAGGTAAGAAGGGGGCTGAGTGGTCTCGAGGTATGGTGTCCGCCTCGAGTGGTGGAGGTCCCGGGTTCAGGCCCCGGTGAGGACCGGGATTTATTTAAAAAATCCACCTGGACTTCCAGTAATAAAATTTCCCCTGGTCTCTGGGTAGTGAGATCGGACGCCCGTGTATATTGTTGCGCACGTAAAAAATCCCTTGGCAGTTGGAAATCGAAAAAGAGTAGCCTAACGGCGCTGCCTGGGCAAAATTTCGAGTTAAAAATCTACCCAAAGTATTTCCAGATCCTCGCCGATGCAACGGAGTTCGTGCATTGAGCTGAGTTTCTCCAGACTCTTTTATAATTTTATAACGGTGTAGCACACTGAACTACCGAAAATTGTAGATATGGCCCTCTGCTTGAAAAGCTTGGGAACTACTGCTCTAAACTTAGCAATTTTGTTCCCATTGGCCATCGTCTTTAAATCAAGGATGTATCACTTCGCGGGCAGGCAGCGACCCATATACAGCCGGGCATGATTCATTTTGCACCTTGTCTAATATTTCTAGATATGTCTGCTGACAGATAAAAACTCAGACAGTAGCTTATGGCTCTTAACACAAGTCCCTGGTAGTGAAAGAAAAAAGAGCTGGCATTGTTCACTGTCACTGTAGCCATCATGTCGAGTGTTGTCAAGTTTGTCCTAGCTCACAACATCAAGCCTGAGAATGGAGGTGAAGGTGGTTAAAGCAATTTTCAGCTGGTTGGAGAACAAACTGTATAAGCATGTTGTGATTGTTACCGATTCTCAAAGCATGCTGACAAAGATGAAGACTGTCATGCTTCGTGCAGAATTTCATGCATAGATTCAGAGGTCGCGGGTTATGAGCATTCGCTGGATCTTTACTCCAGGACACTCTGATGTGGTTGGAAATGAACAGGCAGACAGATTGGCTGGTGCCGCATCATTAAGAGGTGATTTAATGCATGATAAGACATATGTGGTGAAGGCCCTCTGGGAGAGTGTGATTAATGCAGAAAGATGGAAGATCATGGAAGAAATCATGGTCTATCATGGTCTAGGGAGAATGCAGCAGCAAGAGGTGGTCAGAGGATCTGGCCGACTGTCGTCATTCGTAGATTGCAACGGGAACCATCAGTATTTTAACTCTCCGCTGGCTGTTAAGATAAGGGCATCTTATGGGAATGTCCCAAGTGCAGTGATGTCGGTTCTTGACTTAACTAGACGCAACTAAACTCCTAGCTTTTATTATAATAGTGGCAACATGATACCAGTATCTGTAAAAGGTGATGCCGAGATATTTCATTGCGTTCGTTCTGTCGATGTCTATACCTCCCATGCTGATGACTGGTGTGGCCATATTAACTATGTGAGTATCAAAGGAGACCCTGTCAAGGAAGCCTTTGCAGGGTTCGCAGGTGTCCTTTATTTCCGGCACCACTCACCTAGTCTGTCTAGTTCATGCTGCCTTGCTGTTGTGATTTCATGAAGTTTGTCCCTCTTCGGTGGTGAGGGTTTCCTGTTTTATACACATTGAAAATAACCTGTGCCAGCGCTGATCCGTGAAGTAGACTAATGCTTTGAGGTTTCATGGCCCATGCATCTTTAAGAGCCATTTTTTTATATAATATAACGACAAATCATTATGGATTCAAGTACAGTTTGTCTATCAGAGTTTTCCAATAGACGTTATGTTGAGTAAGAAATTTCATAACAGATGTGTTGTAATGAATGCGTCAATGGCTGAAAATAAACAAACATTATGAAATAAATAATGAGTACTTCCAGCAAAATTATATAAGAGCACACCAGTACCTGTATGTCCTGATTTTGCACATTGATAAAAGGGCCCCTTTTCTCAGCTTCATTGCCTGCTTTTGGCCCAATGTCAGACTTTCCATCGAAAGGCGATACCGTAATTGTTCGTCCTGTCTCGAAAATTGGCATATTATTCGAAAGTCCCCCATCAATGTATTTCTGCAAAATAGATATGTTTTAAAATAATGCTTTAACGTTGTAAAACAATCTAAGTGTATATTTTCTGTATTATTATGTGTGTGGTGTTTCATGTAAAAGGCGAGTTGTAGTCTGTTAAAACTTATCCAAATTTTGAGTTCCTTTCGATATTGAATTTGGATTACATAATAACATAGCTACCACAGTCAACAAAACATAAAACAATCGACACTAGAAACTATTCTGGGATGTAACGTCACACTAACACTATCGCTTATGTAGTATTGTTTGGTCACTAAAATATGGGACAGTCATATCAGAATGATGCAGAAACATGATGCATGAGATTTGGTGAAACTGCCAAAGAAAACGGACATAGGTGGGCGTGTGAAAATGTTAGAGGAATAATGTTACTGTCAATTCCTGGGCAAATATTAGGCAGGGTCATTCTGGGGAGACTATGAGATGCTATTGACAAATGATTAAGGGATGAACACACAGGCTTCATGCCAAATAGATCCTGCGCTGACAAGATAGTCACATAGCGAATAATAATAGAGCAAAGCATCTGAATGAACAGGAGCCAATCATGTCTTTGATAGCATTTTTGGAAATATAAGAGACATGGAATACCACAGAAAATTAACTTATTGGAGGAAACATAGAAAAATGAGGTGCAAAATGCTTAATTAAAGAAAACTAACAGATACTGTCAAAATAAGAACAGTAATGAGATAGGGATGCCTTTCGTCAAATCTACTATTCTAACCAATATAGACTGGATTATTAAGATAATAACAAGCACTGCCATGAATGGAATTCAATGGGCTTCTCAGAAAAGGCAGGTAGATGGTCTGGATTTTGCTGAGAAACTGCCCTCCTGTCTCATAAAAGAAATACAATAAAAGATTATCTGACAACATTGGATGGGATGTTACTGCAATTAGCTTTAAAAATACCAGGAGGAAAGACAAAGATAACTAGAATAAATCAACCAAATGATAACTTGATCATACCTTGCAGTGAAGTATCTGTGACTTCTGACAACCAAAGGGAAATTATAGGTGTTGATATAATGATAAAGGACATGAAAATAATTTACAATCTGTATAGTCCAGCAGATAAGGACCTTACACTTTCAAACATGAAAATATCTGACATAAACTGCATTATTGTCGGAGACTTTAATAGCCGTTCGGAAAGATGGGGATACCCAGATACTGACAAAAGAGGAGATGAAGTGGAGGACTGGGAAATAGACTCAAATCTTCATCAACTCAACAAAGCGGATGATACACCGAGCTTCTACTCTAGAAGATGGTTTACCACTTCTACCCCAGACTTAGCTTTCTGCATAGGAGACATCCTCCACAAAATTGATCGCCATGTGCTTGACCAATTAGCAAGTAGTGACCACAGACTAATCAAGCTTGTAATGAATATGGATTATGTTCCACATGAGCAAAAGCCTTTGCTTCGCTGGAAGTACAAACGAGCTGATTTGGATAGATTTGCCATACCAGCAGACAAATATTGTGAAAACATAAATACACGACATGGCAACATGCAACAAGCAGTGGAAAATCTAAACAAAACAATATTACAGGCGGCCACTGAGTCCATTCCAAGAGGAGCGAGGGAAAAATTACAAACCATACTGGACTGAAGAACTACACATTTTGGAGGACAAAGCTGAAGATGCCAAGAAGACAGCAGAGAGAGAGAGAGAGAGAGAGAGAGAGAGAGAGAGAGAGAGAGAGAGAGAGAGAGAGAGAGAGAGAGAGAGAGAGAGAACAAACAACTGAAGCAAACATCTCTCTCAGCAAAATATAAAAGAACAGTTAATCAAACAACAAAAGCTTGTTGGAGGGGATAAAACAGAGAATCTGAACTTTGACAGGGATGGGATGAAAACTATGAAAACTAGTGAAAACCATGAACAACGAAGGACCCAGAAACAATCAAATAACAATTAAACAAGAAAATGCATTGCCTACAAGAAAACGGCTGCAAATGCACTAATGGAACACTGTGCTAGTGCAAACCACATTGATATTACAACCGAACAGAAGAAAGCAATCAAAGATAAACAGACATATAATAGTAATACAGAGGCAGCAACACAATATATTGCGGCAAATCTAAAAATGGAAGAAATGGAACAGACAATGAATACCCTAAAAAAGAGGAAATCACAAGGAAAGGATGAAACCACAAATGAAATGCTAATAGGACTAGGCACTAAAGCAAAACAAAACTACTAGCAGCTCTAAATTACAGCTAGAAAAGAGGAATAGTCCCACAGGCATGAAATACTAATACCAGTCCCAAAGAAAGGAAAAGACCTGGAAGATCCAAATTACTATCGACCTATCAGTCTACTTAGCTGTGTAGAAAAATTAATGGAACGCATTTTCAATGGTAGTGTCACCAAACGCAATCTATTCGGCCGTGTGGTATAGGGTAAACAACCCTGATATTATCCGACCAGGTTCCCGCTGAAATAATCGCCCTTTGTTTGGTTAATCTAGATGGTTCGAGAACCTTGACATTGTGAGCTAAGCTCAGGTAGACTGACTGCGCATGTCCCTCGCATAGGCTGTTCACAGAGCTGGCAAACAAAGCCGGCAGCTCAGCTGGGTTGGTCAAAGAGGCGAGACGCCTAGTGTCCGTCATACATTCCATGACAGGATGACAGATGTCTTTACAGATCTTGAAGGAATTCGACATCGTCTCCAGAATGCCACACGTGTGGCATAACGAAGGTACTTTGATTAATATAGGTTATGTAACGTTATGTAGGCAGTCTGCGACTAGTTTAAGCGCCCGTGCAACAGTTGTTGTACAGGGAAAGTAGGTCAAGTGTGAAAAGGTAACATTGTGTGGACCTGAAGTCAACCTTTTGGGTGTAACGCAAGACTATTTAGTATCCTAACGTCGCTGGGCTCCTGTGCAGCCACTGTGGGTTAGATTGAATGAATTCAGGGTAACCAACACTTTAATTTGAGTTCACATATGGCCCAGTTTCCTGAAATCTCCCGTCGTAGTAGCCGGCGTGGCTGAATGACGTAACGCGGACGAACCGAAAGTAGAGTAGGACGTCGCCTATACTAGGGCATTTGAGGTATCGATCGACGCGGCCAGTCGAAAGCAAATGTAATGCGAAGGTCTGCAGAAGTATCGGATGTCATTTCAAGGTCGTGACTTGAGTCGAAGGTCGTTGTCGCATGGTGGGGCGACCACTGGCTTTTCTTCTTGGCTTTCCTCACATCTGTCTTGTAGTTAGTATGCCTCAAAGTAATGCCAGCTTAATATATAGTGGATTCCGGAGAGATGGACAATGTGTGAGAAGCGACCGAAGGGACAGGGCTGTTCTAGAAGAACAGTGACACCGTTCTAAATGCTCCGGCCCTTGATGAGGGAGGAGAGAACGGGGTGTGGATATCTGCTACATGGAGAATGATTGAGGCCATGTATATACCGTTGGATTTGGATATTTTGTACCTGAGGCACGGTACTATATCTGCTCTGGCTGGTAATAGGGAAGTGAACCAGGGAGATTGGCGAGAACAAGGATGGGGTCCAGATGCACCATCACCGGCCTACTTCAGGGCCATTCTGCCTACTAATACTAATGATTCACTAACCCTATATGTCATGTAGAAGTCTTTCAGGGTAGGACGACACCTCAGTGACGAGGGACAGACGACCTTGGCCCAAGCTATACTCCAGTCCGGGGAAGATGATGCAGGGCAACTAGCCGCCTGTCAGGTCCTAGACCCAGTTCATCTCCGGCACCTATGAGCAGCGTATGAGGGAGACTGGACTCTCATGTGAAGAGTCCATATGGCTGAGAAAGTGGGTGAGAGTGAACTCGCTTATGGTAAGCTTGGTTCTAGATGCTTTCACTGAGTGTTGTCCTCCACAGGTTCTACCTTCTTGATTGAGGGCTTGACAGTTTGGTGATGGGTCCAGTGATTGGGACTAGGCAAGTGTTGTGGGTAACAGTCCAGGGAAACCACAACCAATCCAAGCGCGTCCTTTCCAAAGAGTTTACAACCACGGAGTACGGGACCTGCTATCACTTTGTCAACGTCAGTACCAAGTAATAGTCACCATGGCCATACTACATGTTTGTCAACTTCACTCACGGTAAGTATTTATGTGGAGTGATTGTCCACGGTGTACAGACTTTAAACAGAACCATCGCCAGCAAGAGCCAGATAAATCGACGATTTGTGCCAGGCCACTTTAGCTCATGAGTCTGCTGGAGTACAGAGACTATATTGTCAGTAGGGACTTTCACCATCATAGACCGAGAGGTTGCTCTCCTATTCATGACATTAAACGTGACTCCTCAAGAGTGTGCAACGAAGTGTCACATTTTCTGGCCACACTAGAGACATTTTGACGTCTAGTCAACCGTGTGGGCCACCAGTCCAGATCATCAATGAAAAGAGGTTTCCGGAAAGAGTCCAGTCAGAACGACCACCATCCATCCATCCGTGAGAAGACAAGAGCTTGGTGGAATACTGGCTACATTCGGTGAGACCTTTTACCGAGATGACATGTAGCGTTCCACTCGGGCCTTTCCTGTGATGACAACTACATCATGAGGCTACTTCCAGTGCTTGCTTGTCTCGACAGTCCTAGTAGCCGCTAGGTCGATCTCATCATCCTCCTCCACATCATCATCATACTCATTTGTACAATACACACTTCTGTTACCATAGATAGATACCAGAGTTGAGTCATGCATTCAGGACGAGGTGTGAGAGGGAAGTATTCCTTGGTTGTGTGAAATTGAGATAGGTATCCAAAGGCTGGTGGGGTATAGTAGATCGAGGTCACCTAGTTCCCAGGCAGACCACATCCCGTTGTTAAGGTGTGGCATCAGTTCCCCTCACCCCAGGGAGTGTTGTTACAGGCAGGCTAACATGGTATCTGGAAGAAAACCAATTCTTACACCACACCAAGCAGGATTCAGAAAGTACAGATCCACTGAAGATCAAATAACATACATAGCTCAGGAAATAGGATAATGCCTTCCAAGAAAAAAAGTACACACTAGCTTTCTGGGTATATTTAGAAAAAGTATTGATAAAGTATGGAACGAAGGACTGAAAGATAAACTCTATGGATCGCTGAGTAAACTAAGAAAGACTGTTAGATTCATACAAGAGATAACATTGCAGTTGTAGACATATTTAAAGCGAACGAAAGATGAAGAAGAAGTAAAACTACAAAAAATGCATGTATGTGGGAAAATGTACAAATGGATAAGCCACTACCTTGAGAACAGAACTGCCAGGGCAAAAGTACAAGGAAATACCAGCAAAAGGATGCTGTTGGACAAGGCGTCACCCAAGGAGGAGTTCTTCCACCAACATTATTCCTAGCATATATAAATGACATTACGGAAAATTTTTCAGCCGAGTACACACATCCTACTGTACAGATGACCTAGCCATATAGACATCTGAAGAATATATTAGTACAGCCAACAACAGAATACAGCAAGCCTTATTAGCGCTAGAGGACTGGTCAAAGTCATGGCTAGTGAAGATAATTGAAGAGAAAACAACATGCACATTAAAGAAGAAGAAGAAGAAGAAGAAGAAGAAGAAGAAGAAGAAGAAGAAGAAGAAGAAGAAGAAGAAGAAGAAGAAGAAGAAGAAGAAGAAGGGGAGGAGGAAGGGGAGGAGGAGACGGAGAAGGAGGAGGAGAAGGAGGAGGAGGAGAGGTAGAAGAAGAAGAAGAAGAAGAAGAAGAAGAAGAAGAAGAAGAAGAAGAAGAAGAAGAAGAAGAAGAAGAAGAAGAAGAAGAAGAAGAAGAAGAAGAAGAAGAGCTCTGTCAAGTTTGTGGAAGGTAAAAAAAACATGAAACTAAGCACCAAACTTAGCATATTCCATTGTAACGTAACATCCTAAATCAGGGATTAGAAATTACGTAAACAACTAAAACGATTACACATAAATTAGAAACATTCACTAATTTAAGCCTACGCAAAATAGAAAATAGTTTCAGAATCAGATTTCTGGCTCTAAATGTTATGTTGCTTCGCTGAAATTTGTTGAATTCTAAGGATATTTCAAATTGGCTATTGGAACGTTAAAATCCAACCCACGTGTGTAGTGTGTGTTATGAACGGTTACAACCGGACCGGGATATTGTCAACGTGTTTCCTTCTAGCTTGGCTTAAGACGGTTTATCGACGATCCGACTAACCATTTTCCGTTGCTTCAGAATCAATAAATGTTATAATGCGTCGCTCAAAAATGTTAAACTCCAAGGATACTTTCAAGATTGGTTATTGGAATGTCAGAACTATGTACCAGACGAGGAAAACTACTCAGGTGTGTAGTGTTATGAATGAATACAACCTAGAAATTCTCGGGGTTAGCGAGTGCAGATGGACTGACTCAGGTAAGACATTTCTCAACTGTGAACAAAGACACATAATTTATTCAGGAAGAACCGACAACCATCATTCGAACGGAGTCGCTATCATCATGTCAAAAAATGCAGAAAGATCACTGATCAGCTGGGAACCAGTAAATGATAGAATCATAACAGAGCGTTACCAAACAAAATATTTCAAGCTAACAATCATACAGTGCTACGCACCTACCAACGACGATACAGACATCAACAAAGATAATTTCTATGAACAACTAATTGGTACCATCAACTCATCTCCCAAGCACGACATTGTTGTTGTAAAGGGTGATTTCAACGCCAAGATAGGGTCTGACAATAAGGGTGTTGAGAGATATATGGGAATTCACGGCTTAGGGGATATGAACCAAAACGGAGAGAGACTGCTAGAATTCTGTGAAATAGCAAATCTGATAGTCGCAAACTCTTTATTTCCGCACAAAGATATACACAAAATCACGTGGAACTCGCCTGATAGCATTACAAAAAATCAGATAGACCATTATTGCATTAATGCCAAATTCCGTTCATCAGTACAAGACGTCAGAGCCTACAGAGGTGCAGATGTTGGCAGTGATCACAATCTCTGCATTGCCAAACTAAAAATAAAGCTCAAAACTCTGCACAGATCACCCAGAATTAAGAAAATAAACTCACAGTCCCTGCTGACTAAAGAACACCAACTCGCATTCAATTCAGAGGTACAAAGCATCTATACTAACAAAGAAAGTATATCGAGCAATGCGAATATTAAAAACAACATTGAAGAAAATTGGAATTTCCTAAAAAATACCTTGCTAAATGCTGCAACAAACACAGTCTGCTACGTACAAAGACAGAAGAAGAAGTGGCTAAGCGATATCACCTGGACTAAGATACAAGAAAGAAAACAAGCAAAACTAAAACTTCTTTCTGCAAAAGACACATCTACACATGAAACCCATAAGCAAAAATACTCCATGTTGGATAAAGAGGTAAAATCAAGCGCACGAAAAGACAAACAGAACTTTATTCACAGCCTGGCCTCCGACGCCGAAGCAGCTGATAGAACTGGAAACAACAGAGCCGTATTCCATATCATAAAGCAATTATGCAATCACTCACCTACACCAAATATACCCATCAAAGACAAACAAGGTAAACAATTGTTATCCGATGACGTTCAAAAGCAACAATGGGCAGAACATTTCAAAGAAATATTAAATAGACCGCAGCCTGACACTGTTCCAAACCTGAATGGAGAAATTACTATGTCCCCATTAGATGCCTCCTGCGAGTCATTCACCATGGAAGAGATTAAAGCAGCCATTAAAAAATTGAAGAACAACAAAGCTGTTGGTGAAGATGACATCTCAGGAGAAATGCTCAAAGCAGCAGATGAGAACACCTTACAACGTTTGTTACAGCTGATCAATTAAATCTGGCAAAGGGAATCCCCACCACAACAGTGGAAAGATTGTGTAATTTTCAAACTGCCTAAAAAAAGGCGATATGTCTGATTGCAATAATTGGCGTGGTATCACTCTATTGTCAGTACCAGGAAAACTTTTTTGTAGAATGTTACTTGAGAGATTGAAAAAGACTATAGATGAAAGGCTCAGAGAAGAACAAGCAGACTTCAGACCAAAACGGTCATGCATAGACCACATTTTCACCCTCAGAATAATCATTGAAGACTCCGTAGAATTCCAGTCGAAATTAATCACCAACTTTGTCGACTTTCAAAAAGCCTTCGAGAGTATCCACCGTCCTTCACTTTGGAATCTACTTAACATCTATGGTTTCCCTACCAAATATACCAACGTCAAGTCACGTCAGGGAGTCTCTGTGGCGAAGTGGTCAAGCCGTTTGACTCGTGCTCCGAAGGTTGTGGGTTCGATTCCAGGCCTCACCCTTCGGTTTACGAGTTAAATATTTCGGAGACTCTTGTGGGTCGTCGCTAAAAGCTACGGAGTTCGTGCTTTGTGCGACGCTTTCCGTGCTGCGGAAAGAGACCGAGCCATATGGGATAAAACCCGGTGCAATGAAGTCGACCCTGTCGACTTTAAAGCGACTTTTATATACCAATGTCATAAAATCTTTCTACAAAGAGACACGCTGCTGCGTAAGAACAGAAACAGGCAACTCTGACTGGATCTCAGTCGAAACAGGAGTGAAACAGGGTTGTGTCTTATCACCGATGCTCTTTGGAATAGCTATCGATTGGGTCATGCGCAAATGCACGAACAACACAAATATGGGTACCCATTGGGTTGACAAAATTCTAGAAGACCTGGACTTTGCCGACGACATAGTGCTTTTGAGTTCAACACACCCAGATGCCCAAGAGAAAATAAACCATCTCCAAAATGTTTCAGGGCAAATTGGTCTCCAAATTAACACCACAAAAACAAAGACTATTGATTTTACCAACAGTTCAGGTGACACCAAATTAAACAGCTACGTTCTTGAAAAAGTCAACAGCTTCACATACCTAGGAAGCAAAATGACATCTACAGGGGACTCAACACCAGAAATATAATCTAGAATCGCACTGGCATCTGGTGCCTTCAATAAGCTGTCAAACATCTGGAAGTCAAAGACACTCAGCAAACACACAAAACTTACAATCTTCAACTCTTGTGTGATTCCAAGTGTTAACGTATGGATGTGAAAGTTGGAAATCAACGGTAGCTTTAGATAAAAAATTAGATAGTTTTGAGAACAAATGTCTTAGAAGACTTCTAAACATCCACTGGACAGTCTTCAGAACCAATACACAAATAGGACAAGAGACTAAGCAAGATAACACACATTTGTTACCGAACGCTGCATGCATTCTTCGATGAATGTCCACTGGTCGACATCCTTCAAATTGTATAAGAAGACGCCGTTGGAACTACATCAGCCATGTACTCAGAATGGACAAGACAAGACTCCCCTACCAAGCCCTCATATGGTCACCGGTAGGGAAAAGAAAACGGGGAAGGCCAAGAGAGACCCTGCGTAGAACCATCATCAGAGAAGGCTCATTCAATGGCCAAGTAAACATCCAAGATCTACAACAGGTAGCAGCGAACCGCCAAGCATGAAGAGTCAGGACTTCTGCCCTATGCGCCGCCATAGGCTCAAGAGGAAAGACTAACTAACTAAAAATAGAAAGAATCAGACGATATGACAGAATCATCTAAGTGGAGCTTATGGACAAGGTTGTGACAAATATCAGCGAACTAAGTGGCAAAGAAAAGATACTGGACATTCACATAGAAAAAAAATAAGAATTGTATAAATAGAAAGACCTTTTTTATAGAATCCACAGGGCAAAAGAAAAAGAGGACGACTTAAAACACACGGAGAAGAGAAGAAGAGACAGAGGTAAATAATTTTGGGAACACATTGAAAAAACAAAGCGTGGACTGCGCCTGACCCTGCAGCGAGCAGGGTTAGGATCGGCTAGCCTCTCCCAGGAGGGGTGAAAAGTGTAAATTAGTTGCCTGCCGATGGCGTGCAGATTACACAAGCCAATCCTACCTCCCCGTGGTATAGAAACCATGACCGCCAGGTTATGGGTAAAGACACCCTTTGGTCAGAATTTTGTCCTAAATCTGCAACTGGCCTAGCAAGCCGGTGGTGGATTTTCATATTGCTCGTAGAAAAACTAAGAAGTATAAACGGACTGGTCCAAATGGATATAGACACAACTGAAATAATTAACAGCTAAACACGAAAACCACTAAGTGAACAAAAACAAATCCTAATAAGATGGAAGCGGTACATTTTGCGATTATCATCGAAAATCAGAGAAACGGCGTAAATGGGTGCTCTATATGAGCAGCCTCGCCCGGAAGGGATAGTCATGTGCAGGTGACTCCAGATCGTCAGCAGGTTACTGAGTGCAAAAGAATACTATCGTTGAAAGTAGGAACTTGGAATGTTAGAACAATGAGTGCAGATGGGAAATTTGATAACTTCAAACAAGAAATGGGAAGAGAGTATAATAACATATTAGGATTGTGTGAGACGAGATGGAAAGGGACAAGGATTAAGATAGGGGAGGATTTTAAGATTATATATTCTGGAGGAGAATAAAGGCAAAGAGGTGTAGCAATTTTCTTACGGAAGGTTGTGTTGTTTTGCGACCGTTCCCTTATTCGCGTAGGAGATGAATATTTTCATCTCTTGCGTGTAATTTGAGTGTCAGGATGTAATACCAGGATTTTTTTCTCAAGATCTGCGCCGATGCTACGGAGTTCGTGCATTGAGCGAAAGCAATACTTGAGTGAATGTTTGCAGCGTGTGTATTTCTGTGGTGTTCGGTTTTTCAACATCCGTGCCGAGGGCAGTCAACCCAGCAAGGGGACGGGGGCGGCGGAGTGGCCGCATACGAGGTGGGGTAAGACGATTTAGACTCAAATGTAACCGTCTGGGCCTCAGGAATATTCGTATTCTATATTGGAACTGTGCTAGAGTAAAACAACGAGGCCCTATTCTGGAAACCCTGATATACATGAATGACATTATAGCGCTCCAGGAGACGAGACTGGGTGATCAGCTACTCCAAATTGCCGGCTTCAAATGTTTCTACAGCAGGCAAAATCTGGGAATAGCGATTCTCATTTGCTACAAATGGTGGCTTCAGAGCTAGACAAGTCCAGTAGGGACAATTACAACATACAAATACAGGCGGTTGGAGTTCAAGCCGGTCTACCATTCGTGTTTGTTAAAGTTTATGGTCGTAACGCGAGTGTGGATTTCCTGAAGTGGCAGTGCTTATGTGACATATTAGGTCACGAGAGAAAAATTATGTTCTGTGGCGATTTCAACGCTAAAGGCAGATAATGGGAAAACATTTCCTCCAACGCACAGGGGGAGGAGCTCGAGACTGCACTTCAAATCATTGACCTAGTTTGTATCAACAATGGCTGTGTCACCAGGACAGCAAGACGTCTAGGTGATGAGGACATTGCTATTGATCTGGCGCTGATTTATCCTTTACTCACTACAATGTGTAGAGGGCGGGGGGGTCCTAAGGTACCATGGCAGCGACCATCACCCTTGCAGCATATTGGTGGAGAAAGGTAGAACCATGCAGCACAAGTCAATAGTCAAGACTTTCCAGTATGACAGTACATGACAAGATGTGGTGAGTAAAATCAGGTGAGACAAGCGCAGAAATCTTCAGGGAAGGAAACAAAGTTGGGAGCAGCCACAATTCAAAGATCGGTGTACCGCAAAGAAACATGGACTGGCCAATACTTAAATTTTCAGAGCTTCGCACCTGTCCAGTACAAACGGGGCTTAGTACGGACCCTGTTTGACCGTGCTAGGAAGATATGCACCCAGGACACACTGACAGAGGAATTTAAAACTCTGAAGAATGCCTTAAACATGAATGGGTACTCCACAGGATTTATAAAGCGCCACTGCCAACAGCCCAAAACGAAATCAGAAGTAACTACAGTCCCTAAACTCAAAGTATTCATCCAGCTAACCT
This sequence comes from Cepaea nemoralis, assembly GCA_014155875.1. NCBI lineage: Eukaryota > Metazoa > Mollusca > Gastropoda > Stylommatophora > Helicidae > Cepaea > Cepaea nemoralis. Next base: position 55,111 of record JACEFZ010015984.1, read on the forward strand.
TCCGAGGAGATGACGTAATGCAACGTCTGCGGGACCGGCTCACCACAGCAGTCGAGCGAACATTCTGTGCAGCAGCTCTAGTCATCAGGTACAGAAACACACCGATCCCAGTCCCAGCAGTAAAAGAACCTGTAGCTTTGTACGCCAAATCAAATTGTATTTACCAATTTACATGCAGATGCGAGGCTATCTACATAGGCAGAACTGAGCGACAGTTACATTGCAGGGTTCGGAACATATTCCAAATTGGTTGGACAAGATACTACACACAGAAGATGGTAGCCTAGGCAGGCCGACACACCGGAACAGTCCGGCTTCATCGGTCGGGAGACATGTGCTCGAGAGTGGTCACGTGGTTGAAAGAGACAGTGCCTTCCGTGTGTTGTTCAACACACAAAGTAGTCGATTGTTAAAGTTTGCTGAAGCTATACTAATCAACCTTCGTAAGCCGTCCATGTGCAAGCAGAAAGACATGTTAGTCAGTCTAAAATTACCGTGGTAGACAATTGACATTACTGTGTGAACATGTGTATATTTCAGTTTGAAGGATTTATCTAATTAATTCACGTAAGTTGTGTGATTTCTGCAGTATGTACCTACGAGATGCAGCGAAATATGCCAGGCAATAAATCGTGCAATCTATTGTTTGTGTCTTCGTTATTCAAGTTAGTTAGTCGACAGATCATCCTCATTGCACATCGAACCATTCAGTACATAAGTGCTCGGATCCCCTCCTCAGCAAATCCCGCAGCGTGTAGCGGCTAACGACGCCAGTTCTGTGTTGGTTTATCAGTCTTCTTTGGCTTCCTGCGTAGTGTTCTTGTTTGGCCAACCCTCTTTTAATTTGCTGTTCTCGCAGTCTGGCCATGGTTGTAGATTCACAGTTATCACTAGGTTCACGCAAAAGTCTTACTTCTCGTAGAGCATTCAGAATGTCAGCCTGGTCCATGGCGCGTCCGCCCTCCACAGTAGCCTCACCTGCGAGCTTGTCAGCCCGCTCATTTCCTTGTACTCCCGCATGCCCTGGCACGAAGATGAAACTAATCTTTGCCAGCCGAGACCGCTCCAGAGGCAGCAACCATTCTCTTCGGATCGACCCCTCCTCTATCCTCTTGATCATGTTCATTGAGTCGCTAAGGAAACAATGCCCTAGTGAATGTCTGTGTCTCGAGCCATGTTATTGCTTTACTTACTGCCATGACTTCCATGGTCAGGCTACTTGTGGTTTCAGTGAAAGCACCAGAGTCCTCCTTCACAATTCTCCCTCCGGCCCGAGCTGTAAAGGCCCATGAGCTTCTCACATGTCGGACGACCGACCCATCTGTGTAGATGACCGCAGTCACCGTCTAGCGAATTCTCGAAAATCAACGCTTGTACTTCAGCCTCCACAGCAGCCGGATTTTCTTGTCTGCATTTTCTATCTAGTTGGATGCAAACTGAAAAGGATGTGCAGAAATCTGTTGGCACTTGCACCCACTCCTCACCAGGTTCTAAGTCCTCAAGTGAACACACCTGTTGCAGAATGTCTTCGGCTTGACCCATCCACGACCGTCCTCTTTTTAACCTGCTGCCCTTCACCTTCATAATTTCACTATGCAGTGGATGTTGTGTGTTTGCGTTAACTCTGAGGTAGGCGCGTGCCCTGCAAACTTGTATTCTCTCTTCAATGGTTGGAAAATCAAGAAGGTAGCGCATCGCCCTGCATGCTGTATCTCTTGTACATCCAAGAATAATGCGCATAGCTTCATTCTGTATCCTTTCCATCCTTTCTATCTGCTTACGGCTGAGAGTCAGGATTGCCATTGCATACTCCAAAACAGACATGACCAGCCCCTCGTACAGAAGACATAGATGGCGCTGCTCACAGTTTGCTGCCGCCATCACACGCATCGCAGCCAAACCCCGCTTGGCCTTTGTTATCACCTGGTCTATGTGCTCATTATAAGCAAGGCTTCGATCAAACCGTATCCCCAGGTAATTCATTGCCTGCGTTCTTTCCACCGTCTCTGAACACAGCATTTACAGTTGGTGTTGGAGTGTTGACAATATGATTATTCAACGAGAACCAAGTCACTGTTGCCTTTGTTGGGTTGACCATTGCCCCAGCTTCATCACACCAAGTACTTATGCGATTGAGTTCGGTTTGTAGTTCCACAGCAACCTGCTCTCTATCCTTACCCTGACGATACACTAAAACATCATCGGCATATGACAATGTCCTGCCAGGTCCAGTGATCTGCTCACTGGTGATTCTCACTGTGTAGGCGTTGAACAGTACCGGAGATAATGGTGATCCCTGTGGTAGGCCAGGATATATTGTTGTTGGTTCCGAAGTCCAACTGCCACATCTAAAAACTACTTTCCGTTGGAAGAGGGCTGCAGCGATCCAACTAAGGAGGAATGGACTTACTTTTAGTTCAAGAAGCTGAAGCATTAAAAAATCCAATGGTACTCTGTTGTATGCGTCCTCAAGATCAATCGCTGCAGCAAAGGTTTCAATGCCTGAGTGGAAACCTTCATAGACATCATGGGCAAAAACTGCTGCATTGGTCCAGGTTTCTCTTTTTGGACGGTACCCACCCAGGGTAGGTGGGAAAACACCTTGCCTCTCTAGCTGGCTTGATATTTTCCTGGCAATTACCTTCTCCAGCAGCTTGCCTATTGTATTCTGCATGGTTATAATTCGATATCCCTGAATTTTTGTGTGGTCTTTGTCAGGCTTCGGCAAGGGAATCAGATAGCTGTGTAACCACTCCTCCTTGATGCTAGCACTCCCTATACTGTTGTTGTACATGTCTGCTAGTTTCTCTAGCTCATTGTCGGTACACCTATTGATGTCGTCGTATCTTATGCCATCAGGCCCTGGAGCGCTGTTTTTTTTATCGTCGAAGCACAGCCTTGATTTCTTTCACTGTCACTGTGTCTTCATCCGAAGTGTTCTGGGCCTTGCACCTGTCTGAGGTGACCTCCTTGGCCAGATTTCGGCCTCTCATGTCTGTCTGGTTGCTCTGCTCTAGATAGCGTTCAAAGAGGGCTTTGCCCTTGTCCTCGTCAGTCCTCTGCCAGATGAGGTCAGCACCTTGGAAGTCAGAAATGCTCTTATTCTTGACTACACCACTCATGCTTTTATGTAGTCGCCAGAACAATTTCAGTGACTTGTCTGTGCTTACTCTTTGACACACCTCTGCCCATTTTTCGCTTTTAACCACCTTGACCAGTTTTTTGAAATAGCTTACATTTGTGTGCATCTCTCTTTCTAAGTGCATGCAGGGACTAGGATGACCAGTTCTGTTTTTCTTGGCATTTTGCCATCTCCTTACAGCACTACGCTTAACCACCCAAGCCTTCTCCACCTCGAAATTCCACCAAGGTGGCTGCTCCCAGCTTTTTTTCCTGCCCTGAAGCTTTCTGCGCTTGTCACGTCTTATTTTACTCACCACATCTTGCCCTGTACTGTCATACTGGAAAGTCATTACCTTTAGCTTGTGCTGCCTGGTTCTGCCTTTCTCCACCAATATGCTGCAAGGGTGGTGGTCGCTGCCGTGGTGTCCTAGGACACCCCATCTACACACTGTAGTGAGTGAAGGTGAAACCAGCGCCTGTCCTCATCGCCTGGACGGCTTACTGTCCTGGTGACACAGCCACTGTTGATACAAACCAGGTCAATGGTTTCAAATGCAGTCTCGAGCTCCTCCCCCTGTTTATTGGAGGAATTGTTTCCCCATGATCTGCTTTTAGCGTTGAAGTCGCCACAGAAAATAACATGGATTGAAAATAACCGCAGAGACATTAAAAAAAAAAAAAACACAACAGTAAAATATCAAATTAATGCACACAAGAATTCAGAAGCTTATTAATAAAAGAACATCTACATCAACAGGCTGCCTGAAAACAAAACATGGAAAAATCATAATAGAAAAACATGAGATTTTGCATACATGGTCAGATTATGTGAAAAGCCTTGATGTTGACAAAAGAGAAGAACATTATGATATTCGGAGTAATAATGAAGGACCACCAAATCTGAAAATATAAGTTCAAAATGCTCTTCATCATCATCATCATCTTCCACTTCTGCCGTCAAGAGACGTGGGGAGGAATAATTTGCACTCCAGCGCCCGGTCGGCGGCACTTGATAGTGTCATTCGGTGTGATTATACAATGTCTTTGATGTCGTCAATCCATGCTCTTAATGCTCTTAACCATATGAAATCTGACAAGACTCCGGGTCCAGACAACATCTCAACAGAAATGATCACTGCCCTAGAAGAAAATGGACTAGATCAATTCACCAGACTGCTGAACACAATATATGATACTGGAGGTATACATCTTGAATTATGTAATTCTATATTTTTTGCAATCCCGAAGAAATCAAGAGCCTTGGAATGTGGTCAATATCAAACAATTAGTATAATGAGCCTCATCACAAAGATTTTGCTAAGAATTATAATGCAAAGAATTAGGAAGAAAATACAACCCGAAATAGGAAAAGAACAATGTGGGTTTGTAGAAGGCAAGGGTACAGTAAATGTTGTGTATGCTGAGAACATTAATTGAACGTTCTATATAAGTAAACAAAGACTTACATCTTTGCTTTATTGACTACACAAAGGCTTTCGATAAAGTAAGACATGTCAGCATGACGGAGATGCTTGCAGATATTCAAATTGATGGAAAAACTTTAGACTCATAACAACATATATTGGCAACAACAAGCTACCATAAAGATCAATAATGAGGTCAATATCAGCCTATTAAGAGAGGTGTGAGGCAGGGATGTGTAATGTCTCCATATCATTTTTCCCTGAACAGTGATAGTATTTTCGGAAATGTTGACGATATGAAAGGAATCATCAATGGGGGACATAACATCAATAACATTAGATATGCGGATGATACAGTATTGATTGCAGACAATGAGCAGGATCTGCAACATTTGTAGATGTGATTGTTGCACAATGAACAACGTTGGTTAGAATTAAATTATAAGAAGACACAGGTTATGGTCGTCAATAAGAAAGGAAATACCACACTGTAATATAAAAGTAAATGAGAATATTCCTAAACTAGTGAATCGGTGCATTTATCAAGGAACAGTCATAGCATCTGATGGAAGATGCCTTGAAGAGATAAGAACAAGAATCGCCATGGCGAAAGCAGCCTTTTACAAGATGGAAAACATACTAACTAATAAAATTATGTCATATGCTACGAGACAAAGAGTGTTGAGGTGCTACACAGAACATGTGCTTTTGTATGTATGTGAAGCGTGGACAATGAGAAGTCAGGCTGAAAAACATCTGATGGCTGTGGAAATGTGGTTTCTGAGGAAAATGCAAAGAATACCATGGACAGACAGAAAAACTAATGACCAAGTCCTACAAGAAACAAATGAAAACCGTAAACTGATAGAGAAATTAGACGTAGACAGTCACAATTGTTTGGTCACATTATGAGAAGAAATAAATTGGAGAACTTGGTGACAACTGGCAAGATCGAGGGGAAGAGAACAAGGGGAGGGCAGAGAAGTAAATACCCGGATGGCTTGACCATGTGGCATGGTCGAACAGGAACACTGAGCTGATCAACGACTCATCTGTTGATCGACTGAGACGGCGAGACATGAACGCCCACGCGTGCCGGCGTGGCACACAATGATGATGATTATTTAAATGAGAAATGCCCTATTACGTTGTTTTTAATTGTTAAATTCTTTCAACTTTTCCTCTGTCCCTGTTAGACGTCAATTTAGAAATAATTTTCTGGACAAGCCTTTGTGTATGGTACCAACAATGTGATGTTCATTGCCTATTCATATTCCATGAATCCAGGAAACAATTACTACAAATTAATTATATGAATACCAACCTTTCCACGAATTGAGGCTGGCTTAAACCCGGCATAAGCCGTTACATAACAACTGGAAACAAGAGCCTGTTGAGACGAAAACATAAGTCAATTATCATTTTGATTAACGAAACATAAATAGCAATTGCATGGGTCTAATAATTACTGTCGCAAACAAAGGAATTTAGCATGTTGTATTTGTGTAACAGTTTGTTTTGGAAATGATTAAGTGTCATATTTATAGAAGACATAGAGTGCGCCATCATTCTTTAATCGATTATTTACCTTATTGTGTAGTAAAAACAATGATATATTTGATTAAATCTTGTTTGTTGAAATGAGTTTGAATTACAGTGTAACTCTTTATGTTTCAGACATGTGTTACATTAACCCAATATATCAATTTACAGCTTAATTCCGTCTAGCCCAGTCAGTTTGCAATTCAATTCGTTATTTGATTTCGTTTGTTAATTTAGTTTAGTTTAGTCGACGGACAACATCACGGTACACGGGTGTAACCCATAAGTGCTCCGTTCTACTCCTAACTCAAGCCTGAGTCCGCAGAATCTCAGCTCAGTGCACGAACTCCGTAGCACAGCGAGGATCCTGAAATACTTTGGGTAGATCTTTAACTCGAAATTTTTCCCGGGCAGCGCCGTTAGCGCTTTTTCGATTACCAACTGCCAATGGATTTTTTGCGTGTGCAACAATACACACGGGCGTCCGATCCGACCATCCAGAGACCAGGAGAAATTTTGTTACTGGAAGTCCACATGAAAAAATCCCGGCCTCACCGGGGCGTTTAAAACGCTGATAGCTGCTTATGTGTCCTAGTCTACTTCAGTTTATCACACAAAGAAGGTCACCCTAGAACAGTGGTTCTCAACCGGTGGGGAATTCCCCCCCCCCCCCGCCCAGGGGTGCATTTTAGGGTTTCCGGGGGGGGGGGAATTAAGATTATTTCAAGATCACATTATATGGTGAAGGGGGACACGGGTCAAAAAAGGTTGAGAACCACTGCTCTAGAACATCCTCTGCTCCCTTTTCTAGTTCTTATTAAAGTAATTTTGCATCTACTTTACAATTCTGTTTCTATTGCTAATTCAGTTTCAGCTTCTACTGCTGGTGTCTCTGCATCATGCTTAGCTGCGTTGTCTAAGTCTTCTCGAAGAGCTTCTGAAACTGCATGCTCTGTTTATGCTTCCTGCTTGCCAGATCTTCCTTCTTTGTCAGATGTTAATTAACTCAACCTGATCTTCTCTGGTTTTAGTAGGTTCAAATCCCCTGCACTCCACTTTGATGGACAAAGAAGTGGCTCGTTGATAAATGAATTTTGTGGATGTACTTGGTATCATCATTGTCACAGAATGCCTGGAGGATGCGACCAGGAGAGGCTACAATTAAAAGAATGCCACAATTGCCAGAAGGCCACAATTACCAAGATGTGGGATTGACCAGACACACGTGTTCTCTCGGCCTACAGCAAAGTTCACGATTTATAGCACCTTTTTGTAGTCAAAGGGAGATAATCCAAGTAATTTTACCCCTAAGGAAGTGGAGGATTACGGCCCATGGATTCTGGAAAGTTCTGGATGATGACACCGGAAGTAGTGTCTTAACTGGGCAATCGCAGTAACCTCGCTAGCAGCTGGGAGAACTGATGGTTGTCAGGCCGGCTGGCAAGAACTTCTGTCTGGCAGCAGTGATTTGAAGAATTGGTTCCAGTGTCAACATACAGTTTGAAGACGGTTGACAGTGTGTCCCTAAGTTGGACTGAGGTTCCATACTTCTAACTGCATGACAGAATAAAAAGGTAAGAATGCGACTATTCTTGGATCGGTTGGTGTCGAAATCCCGATCACACAATGTTGCATAGTGCATGCAGCCGTGTTTCACCGTAAGTCAGGGCGAGCCTGTAAATTGCTGCAGCAAGCGGGCCTGTTTTTGACCCCTTTTTAATCAGGCCTGTTTAACAGTCTGTAATGTTGCACAGACACTGTCGAGACAGGAAAAATAAGCATGCTTAGTGTCGGCGCCAGAAATGCTGGGGAAAAATGGGATTGCTTGTTGGTGATT
>JACEFZ010015986.1:0-45747 GCA_014155875.1 Cepaea nemoralis
TGTATCCACTGCCTGTTACCCTGTTATTCCCCTTAGTGTTCTATGCAGGTATGTGTGGGAAATTCGGATAAGATGGAGGATGGACAGTCTTTCCCGTGTGTGTAGTTGATTATGTCTCTAATGAGGTGTGTGTGGCTGTGTATATTTCTGTATTTGACACTGCACTGTTGGTCTGGCTGTATTAGTGTTGGCATGAAAGGTTTAAGTTTTTTGGTGAGTTATTTGGCGAGTATCTTGTAGTCTGTGTTGAGTAAGGAAATTGGTCTGTAGTTCTTCAGTTGTGTTTTGTCAGTTTTATCTTTGCATATGAGTGTGATGTAAGACATGTTGCAGCTGTCCGGAAGATTTTTTGTGTCAAAGGCTTCTTGATAGACTTTGAGGAGAAGATTGCCTAGAATAGGAAAGAAGTGTTGGTAGAATTCTACTGTTACACCGTCTGGTCCTGGAGTTTTGTCTTTTTAGTGTGCTTAGTGCCTATGTTATGTCTGTCAGTGTCAGTTCTGTGTCCAGTGTGTCTCTGTCTGTGTCAGATAATTTCTTTGTGTACCTAAGAAGTTGTCTTGCATCTGTGTGTCAACTGTCTCTGCTGTGAATAGTTGTGTGTAGTGTTGCTGGAAAGCAGTCTCTATGTGTGGTGTTTCTGTCTGCATGTTTCCTTGCGTGTCTGATATTTTGCTTATTTGTCTGTTACATTGTACGCTCTGTTCTATTGCTAAATATTGTCTCGTAGGTGTCTCTTGTGTGATTGTGTTGAGCTTTGTTCTGAGAAGATCACCCAGATATCTGTGTTGTTGGTGTTCTTCTAGTTGTGCTTCTAGTGTGTGTAAGTGAAGTGCATCTTTGTCTGTCTGTTTTGTTAGTCGTATGGCTGTCTGTATGATACGCTCCTGTCTTAGTCTGTCTTTGTGGATCATGGTTTCTAGATGTTGTGTTCTGCTTCATATGGTGTTTTTCAATAAGTCCCAGTATTGTGTGATGTTCTCAGTTGGTATATTGTCTGTGTACGTGTTTATGAGCTGTGTCATATATTTTACATATTCTGGGTGTTTCAATAGTGAGTTATTGAGCTTCCAGTGTGGTGACCTTTTGTATGGCTGCGTGTTTGTGCTGTTTGTGTTGACGTGTACTAGTATACCTTTGTGGTCTGTGTAATCTAATGTTTCCCGTAGGTGTTTGGTTTGTATGATGTGATGTGTTGCGGGCGTGTAAATCCGGTCTAATCTAGATGATCTGTTGTGTGTTTTATTTGTGTGTGTGTCGTTTCTCTACTGTCAGGATGTGTATGCCTGAATGCGTTTGTGAGGTTGTGTGTATCGATGATATTTCGTAGTGTGTCAAGTTGATGTAAGCTGTCTCTGCCAGCTCTCCTCAGCTGTGTTCTCACCTCCTCACCCACCACGTCTAAATCTTCAAGAACACAATTGTAATCACCGGCAAGAACAATATTTTGTCCCCTGTATGTCTGTGTTAGTAAGTCGTCTAACTGTTCATAAAATAGAGGTTGATAATTGTAGTTAGGTGGTGCGTGTATGTTCACAATGACAAATGAGTGTGTGTCGTTTTTAACTTGAACTGTGGAAATTCTACCATGTGGGTCTGTGTGTGTTCTAAAAATAGTCCATGTGTCGGAAGTTTGAAGATTGGCTGTCCCTGATCGTGTGTTATGTTTCGCCAAACTGAAACACAAATTTCTTAATCCTAACCGTGTTGCTAGTTCTGCTGCTTGAAAGTCTGTTTTAATGTTTGTTTCTTGTAGTAAAATAAAATCGGGTTTGTGTTTGTGTATGAGTGTGACTATGTGTTGTAATTTTATTTTCATACCACAGATATTCAAGCTAATTAAACATAAGTTGTCTGCCATTTTTAAAATAAAATTAAACAACATGATGGTTAAATTTAAGTGATTACCTTTATCTTTTCTGTGGTAATTCAGTTCTGGGTTTGTCTTCGGTTTTGATAATATTTTTGTGGTTTTCGTTTTCGTGGTCTTCGTCGCTGTCTTCGTCAGTGTTGATAAAAAGTGGTCCTTTCGTTGTCGCTGTTTTCATTCTGTTTTGTAGCAGCTTTCTTGCATGGTTTGGAAGGGAAGGGGAAGATCTTCCTTCCTCTTCTCTCATGTCTTTGTTGCTTGAGGAATTTCTTCTCTCTGCCCACTGTCTTTTTCTGCCGTAGTTGACGGTTTGGAAACCGTCGTCGTTGGTTTCTTGTGAAATTGTTTTTGTATTGAGTTTCTGCGGCTGTCTCCGTGGTCACCGGTCCGCCAGTTACCTCGACGTCATCTTGGACGGCGTTGTTTTGCTGTGTGTCGGCCTTACCCTTGATTGCCGGGAATTGTGCTGGTTCAGTTTTCTTCTTGTTGTTTTTCTTATGCTGCCTTGTCAGGCATTTGTTAGACCAGTGATCGTCTTGGCTGCAAAATGGACATTGGGTCCAGCAACCTGGCATAGTGAACAGTATGCGATGATCGCCTGTTATTTTTCCTGGTGCCGTGATCTTTGCATAGTGCGGCACTGGTTTTGAAAGGGTGCACAGCATACCCCACTTTCCGACGCCGTACTGGATTCTGAAGACTTCTGCATTTTCGTCTCCAATTGTCTTTTCGACTATGAACTTAACTCCCTGTGGAGAAATCGTACTGGGAAGCCAATGAATTGTCACTCGTTCCCTTTCTTGTTCCAGGTGCTGTATCGATAGCTCTAATCCCTCTGCCGGCACGTTTATCTTATTTATTTTTTTTTTTTGGGGGGGGGGGGGTTCGGCGGTCACCCCAGACAAGCTGGTAACCCCGCCTCCCCTTTTTTTTGGCGTGGACCCTTAGTCCCACTGTGAGCTATTGCCCACAGTGGTCCACCGGGCCCACATTTAAAGTGATGCTTATGTGAGGTGGTTTGGATCCCCGGCCTCCGACTAGACCAGGCGCACTACTTCTGGGGGCAGCAAATGCGTCTGATCTTAGCCGAAGGGCCGAGAACGATCATCCGGCCTCCGACCAGCCCAAGCGAACTACTGGAGGGGAGGGGCAGCAAATGCACTTGACCTTAGCCAGAAGGCCGAGAAGCGAGAAGCAGCACGTTTATCTTATTTTTTTTTTTTTTTAAACTTTTATTGAGTGTTAAGAAACATTTGCATTTGTATTGTTCGTGGTGTTACAGAGCGTTGCATGTGGAAGTGTAGGTGACATATGCGCAAATTTTTACAACATTTGTTTCAACCTTTTTACATTTGAAATGGGGGGTAAGCGAAAAACGAGTACAAACAACAAACAGATGGTAGTATACCATTATTTTCCCTCTGCCACCCTTTCACCTGTCAGCTCCAACCCCACCAATACCATCATCACCACTTGGTAATGAGGAAAAGGCAGTAAAAAACTTGTTAGAACCGACCGGTGAAGGCAGCAGCAGCATCAAAACCAACAGTATCGAAAAGGTGGGGGGGGGGGGGAGGGGGTTGTCAAGGAGTATCCTAGTTTACAATGCAGGAGGGGTAGTTGTTGCATTTGGATTGTTTGTGTTGTTACATGCGTACTGTGTGTTCAGTATTTGTGTGCGTGTTTTTACAGAGCGTTGCATGTGGGCGTGTAGGTGACATTTGCGCAAAAATTACAAATATTTTATACATTTAAACATTTCTCCATTGACATTGTTGTAAGGAAATATTTTAAATCAAAAGCGTGATGGTAGCGGGCTGTTATTTTTTCCCCTGCCGCCCCGCTCTCCTGTCAGCTCCAAAACTCCTACCAAGTACCATCACCCTCGGTGATGATAAACATGGCGGTGCAGAACTGAAACAAAACGGTGAGGATGGCAGCAGAGACAACAATCACAGTATCAAAAGGGTGGGAAAGGGGGATAGGATAGTATACGCATGTTTATCTTATTTTTTTTTTTTAATACGTTTATTTTATACAAAGCAATGTATATTTACAAGGTGCAATGCGTGTTTCTTTGTTTGTGTATATTACAGAGCGTTGCCGTTTGTTAGTGTTATGTCATATGCGTTAATGAAACAAAAACATACATATACAGTTATGATAATGACGTACGCTTTCAGTCATCCCATTCTAACGTGATTGATGGTAATAGTGATGATAATGGCGATGATAATGATGATGATAATGGTGATGGTAGTGGTGATGATAATGGTGATGATAATGACGGAGACAACAACGACTATGGTGTGGTGATGATTCCTTCCGCTCGTTCATTCTAAACCCATCTTTCTCACACGCTTATAAACTCTTCAACACACATCACGCGTTCTCTTCCACACCGAAGATATATACATTAAAGGAAATGTTGGTGTCAAGGTCGAAACGGCAAAAGCCGCCCCACGTTTTACACTGCAGGCAGTCTCATGCAAGCTTACTTCCTGTAAGTGAATTCAATATTATTGCTGAATGACAGCCCTCGACTTAATTGCAAGTGCCCAGGATTTGCTTGTGGTGGGGTGGGTTGAGACCAGGAACGCGGTCAACACGGAGGGAGGGAGAGGGAGGAAGCTGGGGAGGGGAGAGGAGGGGAGGATAAAGAGAGAGCGCGCGTAAACAGATTGGAATTTTGTTAAGTTGTCCTATTTGCGAATTCAGCGTATACATAAATATCCCATTTATTATGTACAAAAACAGGCCTTTACATTGCGAATACAGCGTATAGTCATTTATGTTTGGGGTGGGGGGGGGGAGAAAGATGAGAGAGAGAGAGAGAGAGAGAGAGAGAGAGAGAGAGAGCGAGAGAGAGAGAGAGAGAGAGAGAGCTGTTCAGACCGAGGTCAAACTTCGGTCGACAAGACCACTGACTCACAAAGGCCACCGTCCCATTGCTCTGTCTAGGTTGGGCTCCAGGACTCAGTAACAAAGAAAGGACATTTATTCAGTTATTTGCCACTTTGTTCCTCAATGCTTGGGCTTAGTGGTACACATGCGGAGTATAGAAATATACTGTGAGAGTGTGTTTGAACATGTATGTTATGTAGTGTGAAACTTTGATGGGGTGGCTCTTGTTTATTAATCTGCGAAATAGCTGGGCGATTTTTTGTTGAAAAATCTTTGCTAGTGTGTGTGGTTGTATTGTTTGGTGATTGTGTGTGGCCGAGTTTCTACTCGACCATATTACGTTTCTATACTCCGCCAGTGCAACAAGAAGTTTAGTGTGTTTGTCTTTTGTGGCTGTGGGTATTGTATTTAAAAAAATAGCCTTATAAGCGTCAGTTTTCTTGTTTGTGTGTGTTTCTATTAATTGTTGCAGTGCAATCTTAGTGGCTGTGATCATAGAAGAGATGATCCTCTGTTTCCTGAATATTATGTCTACATAATTTGCATGGGGCTATTTGTTTGGATGTTTGTGCGGCTCTCTCAGTTGTCGGGGTCATATTATAAATTAGCCTGTATGTTATTTCTTTGGATTTTGATGTGATATGTTTGCTTGTGTAAGTTAGTGAAGGTGCAACTGTAGTCTTTTCATGTGATATTTGTATCCTCTTTTGATTCTCAGGTGTAGTGGTGGGGCTTGTTGTTGTACTAAATATGTGTATATCTGCTTGGTTGTCTGTTGTATTAAGTGTTCATTACCTTGAATTGCTTGCATACATGTTCTGTAGAAGTGCGGTAGTGTGCCGTAATAGTGCGGTGTTGTGTTGTCTATTTTCTTAATTCTGTGTAATCTAATTGCAATATAGTATAATGCTAGCGAGTGTTGATCTGGATGATTGATGATGCGTCCTATGTGGTTGATTCTTAATGCTTGTATTTTTGTGTTAAGGTCCTGTAGTGAAATTCCCCCTCTAGTCTTCTCTTGTATTAAAGTCTTGTGCTTTATACTGTGGATTGTGTTTTTAAAGATGAATTTCTGATGTGTTTGTTTATGTCTGTGATTGTTTGTTTTGGTGGGTCTAACACTGTGGCTAAATATAGTATTTTAGGAAAGATGAAGGTGTTTACAATAGTGCTTCGTATAAAAATTGTTGATGTCTTGTATTTGAACCTATGTAGTATGTCTATAATTTGTTTTGTCAGTGATTGCCATGTTCCTGTGTGTGTTTTTCTGGGATTGGATGGAAAAGTGATCCCATAAATCTTCATGTTATCTGTGACTGTTAGATCCGGGGGGAAATCTGCTTTATTCTTCCACTTCCCCAGACCCATTATTTTAGACTTCTGTATGTTTATTTAGGCCCCACTTCCTTCCCCAAACTGTCTGAAAAGGACGGTAGACAATAATATGTCAATGAGTAAATCGGGCATTATCTGTGTTTCAAGTTTAGGAAAAAGACTGAGGTGAGAATATGGGTCTTAATTCTATATAGGGTTAGATTACCACACACATAAATATGCTTAATAACATATAAAATGCTTTATTTCTAGTAGGTATAACATACAATACGAGTCTCATAATTACACAATTAATTGAAATAACATAATTAGTGAATTGTGTGTAATAAATGATAAAATGTAAAAATCATTATAACGCGAGTTATTTAACTTGTACAGATTACAATTAATTGTGTCCCCCGATGTCTCCAGTAAACATCTTTTTTGCACTAACTGAGAAGAGGTAATGGAATGTAGCTCGCGATAGAATTAAAGTACAATAATTTGGAATATAGTGGTTTTAAACAGTGCTGAATTGATTGAACACATCGTTGAAGCTGTAAACAAATATTCTAAGGCACTTTGCTTTGGTGCCAATTAAGTAAACCCAAGAAAAATTTGGGTAAATGTGAACACCTAACTACAAATTATGCCAGAAATGCTACATCTCGAAAGCCAGAACCCGTGGGTTTGCTTGGATGTTGACATATCTGATTTAGTTTGCGGTAATCTCACAAAAGTGTTAAATATTATACTGCTGACAGCGGTGGGCTGCGTATCTACTGCATGACAAGACAAAATTCGGGTGGCTATATCAGAGCACATACCACTAATACACTATCACGGTAGTTTAGGTCATTCCCAGAAGCATTACAAAACTGTGACGATAAAACGAAGTCATGTGAGGCAAGCCCCGGGCATGTCATGCAAAGCAAGCGCCGGTGAGTAAAAGTTGCAACACAATATTCACATTTGTAAGGTGTCTCTCCTGTATGTTTTCTTATGTGGCACTTCAGATTGTGAAAAAGAGTAACAGTTGGACCACAATCATCACATTTGTAAGGTTTCTCTCCTGTATGTTTTCTTATGTGGCACTTCAGATTGTGAAAAAGAGTAACAGTTGGACCACAATCATCACATTTGTAAGGTTTCTCTCCGTTATGTGTTCTCTTGTGGTAAACAAAGCTAGAATAGCTGTACCACAATATTCACATTTGCAAGGTTTCTCTCCTGTGTGTGTTCTATTGTAGGAGCTTCAGACTCCAAGCAACAGTACAATATGTACCACAATCATCACATTTGAAAGGTTTCTCTCCTGTATGTGTTCTATTGTGGGGCTTCAGACTGCAAGCAACAGTAAAAGGTGCACCATAATCATCACATTTGAAAGGATTCTCTCCTGTATGTGTTCTCTTGTGGATCTTCAGATTCCCAGCTTGAGTAAAAGATGCACCACAAACATCACATTTGTAAGGTTTCTCTACTGTATGTGTTCTGTTGTGGAGCTTCAGCTCGCGAGATTGAGTAAATGAAGTACCACAATCATTACATCTGTAAGGTTTCTCTCCTGAAAGTGTTGTTTTGTGGAGCATCAGATTGTCAAAGTGAGTAAATGAAGAACCACAATAATTATATTTGTAATCTTTCTATCCTGTATGTGTACTCTTGTGGAGCCTCAGATTGCTAGATTTAGTAAAAGTTGCACCAAAATTATCACATTTGTAAGGTTTCTCTCTTTATGTTTTCTCTTGTGGAGCTTCAGATTGCCAGCATGAATAAATGATGCAACACAATCATCACATATGTAAGGTTTATCTCATGTATGTGTTCTCTTGTGGAGCTTCAAATCGCCAGATTAAATAAATGAAGCACCACAATTATCACATTTGTAAGGTTTCTTGTATGTGATCTCTTTTGGAGCTTTTGACTGCCAGCGAGAGTAAAAGTTGCACCACAATCAGTACATTTGTAAGGTCTCTCTGCTGTATATGTTCTTTTATAGACCTTCAGATTGCCAGCTGTGGTTAAAGATTCACCACTATCATCTGATTTGTAATGTTTCTTTCCTGAATGTGTTCTTAAAGCTTACACAATTTGACAAGGTCGACTTCATTGCACCATGCTTTATCCCAAATGGCTCAGTCTCTTTCTGCAGTGCGGAAAGTGTCACACAAAGCACGAACTCTATAGCTCCAGCGATGACCCTCAGGAATCTCTGAAAAATGCACTCGTGAAGAGAAGGACACTGCCCAGAATTTAACCCACAACCTTCGGAGCCCGAGTCAGACCGACTCGACCACTTCATCATGGAGACTCATTTGTGTTATCAAGTGCTACACTAAATGGCAAGTATGAGCAAAAGATGCCAAACAATCATCACATTTGAAGATTTCTATCCTGAATGTGTTCTGTTGTGGAGCTTCAGATTGCAAGGCTTGTTAACTCTTTCACTACCAAACAAAAACTGGGCTGTGACCAAACAGAAATTTATGGCAGAAAATTGGAACTAGGGGTGTGTTACAATAATGCTTTTAAAATGGTTAAGATGGTAGAAGATCTATTGTATTACATATCAAATTAAAGAGGATTGCACAAGGAACATGACAGTGTTAATAATTAATTGATAGGTTACAAATATTATGACAATAATGAGAGGTTTAATAATAACAACTGAAATTAAAGAGGTAAAAATTATTTAAAAAACTGCACTTATAAGGTGTTTTCTACACTCCTATACTGCTAATCATGTTTAATTTACTGAATAATCAAACAAACACCACTTGTCTTCAAGAATATAAACAATATTGTTCATTTAAATCACCCAAAAGGAAGTTTTGGTGCATATTCTGAACCATGTATGTGTCACAAATAATGACAAAAAATAATGGCTGAAATCTTGAAGGTGGGGTCTGTCACAGTAAAGTTATGAAAATGGTTACAATTGTAGCAGAAATGTTGTATTATATATCAAAATAAAGGGGATTGCACAAGGAATATGTTGGTAGGAGAATTTTTGCTTTAGGTTGTAAATAAAATAAAAATAATAATATAATTTGTAAAATAATTGGACAAAAGTAGGTAAAAATAATGTAAACATTGCACTTAGAATGTGTTTTCTACACTCCTATACTGCTAATCATGTTTAATTTACTGAATAATCAAACAAACACCACTTGTCTTCAAGAATATAAATAGTATTGCTCATATAAATCACCCAAAAGGAAGTTTTGGTGCATATTCTGAACCATGTCTTTTTCAAAAAAATGAAAAAAAACTAATGGCCGAAATCTGGAAATTGGTGTATGTCGCAATAATGTTATGAAAATGGTTAAAATTTTAGCAGAAATGTTGTATTATATATCAAAATAAAGGGGATTGCACAAGGAATATGTTGGTAGGAGAATTTTTGCTTTAGGTTGTAAATAAATAAAAATAATAATATAATTTGTAAAATAATTGGACAAAAGTAGGTAAAAATAATGTAAACATTGCACTTAGAATGTGTTTTCTACACTCCTATACTGCTAATCATGTTTAATTTACTGAATAATCAAACAAACACCACTTGTCTTCAAGACTATAAATAGTATTGCTCATATAAATCACCCAAAAGGAAGTTTTGGTGCATATTCTGAACCATGTCTTTTTCAAAAAAATGAAAAAAACTAATGGCCGAAATCTGGAAATTGGTGTATGTCGCAATAATGTTATGAAAATGGTTAAAATTTTAGCAGAAATGTTGTATTATATATCAAAATAAAGGGGATTGCACAAGGAATATGTTGGTAGGAGAATTTTTGCTGTATGTTGTAAATAAAATAAAAATAATAATATAACTTCTAACATAATTTGTTAAAAAGAGGTAAAAAATAATGTAAACATTGTACTTACCGAGGGGGCGTTGTTATCCAATATCCTGATCACTGCTAATCCAATTGAATTTACTGAAAAAACAACACTATTCTAAACTATAAACTATTTATCTCTCCATGCCACACACAATATTCTTTCTCCTTCAAGAAACCACTTCATCTCTTGATGCTGAAGTCGCAAATGCTTCAACTCAGGAGGGAAGCCTACTCGGTTGACATTCAGTGTCCCTGTATAATTGAAATTGTTGGAATGCAGATAATCAATCAGAGCTTTCGAAGTGTAGAATCTGTCAGCAAAGATGTGATGGCCAGCTCCGAGAACATTCAGTAGTGTGGCAAACACTTTCACTGCATGAGCAGTTGTGGGATCTACATCCGGACTGTATTCGGTGTTTCGTCCATAGTAAATTTTTAAATTCACCACATAGCCAGTCGCAGAATCACAAAGGCCAAATGTTTTGATGTGGTACTTGTGAGGTTTTGTTGCATTGTATTGTCTGTGCTGAAATCTGCCCTTCCATCCAATAATCATTTCATCAATGGACACATTTTCAAATGGGTAAAATGCTTCCTGGAATCTCTTCACCTGATGCTTCTGGTTCACATACGTGAAACATGGTGTGAAAAATAGATTCAAATCTGTTCCTGGGAAACATAGTGGCATACCAAGGGGTATATAAATGTGCACTTGTACACCAATAGTCTTTGATAGATGGTCTTGGATCAAGTCCCATAGCAATAATGACAGACGTAAACTTCAGCCATTCATGCTTCGTGAGTGGGGTCCAGGATAACAGACTAGAATGTTTTCTTTTAGGAGTGTTCTGCGTCAAGATCTTTTCTGCATATTTGTTTACATTTTTAATTAAACAATCCACTATGTCATCATCAAAAAAAAACTTTGAGAAAATCCATAGGTGTTTGCAGATGATAAAGTTTAGAGTTGACGTGAGATCTTCGAGGACGAAACTCAAACTTCGGTTTTGTTTCTCCTTTTGACACATCTTGCCATGTCGATGGTGATGGGATAGGTGCATCACGCTGTACAGAAGCTTGTAGATTCAAGTTTTTTCCTCCAGTTTTATTCTTATTTTGTACTGTTTGCTTTCCTTTCCGCTGAGAAGTGATTGTGACATCCTGACATTCATTGTCAGACGGGAATTCATCAGACACCTCAGCTGAAGACGACGTTCCACTAGTAATATCTTTATCACCACGTGCTAAAATGTTAGATTCACAGATATAACTGCTGTCTGAATCACTATTATCGGAATCACTATTGTTTAAAACAGTTTCGAATAATAATCTAGCTTGATCTGAAGTCATTCTACGTGGACGCATACTGGTGGGCGTTTCCATTGTGAAAAACCAAAACAAACAAATTAACACTACCTTAAAACTGAAAATTCACAAGAATCCAATATATTAGAATACCATTGACGCACCAAGATGGCGTAGAGATCTTTCGGCTGTACGACTTTTTAATTTACTGTAACTTAAAATTCCGAAACGGAGCAGAAATATGTGAAATAATCCACTGATCATTTTGTGGCACTAAATCGGCGGACTGCCATCTCAGGAAATACAACGTGCCGATAGATGGGATCACGGTAGCGAAAGAGTTAAAAGATCCACCGCAATTATCACATTTGTAAGGTTTCTCTCCTGTGTATTTTCTCAAGTGGTACACTAAATGGCCAGGGTGTGTAAAAGTTGTACCACAATCATCACATTTGTAAGGTTTCTCTCCTGAATGTGATCTCTTGTGGAGCTTCAGATCACCAGAATGAGTAACTGAAGAACCAAAATCATCACATTTGTCAGGTTTATCTCTTGTATGTGTTTGTTTGTGGACCTAAAGATTGCCAGATTGAGCAAATGAAGCACCACAGTCATCACATTTGTAAAGTTTCTCTCTTGTATGTGTTCTCTTGTGGAGCTTCAGATTGCCAGATTGAGCAAATGAAGCACCACAATCATCACATTTGTAAGGTTTCTCTCCTGTATGTGTTCTCTTGTGGATCTTCAGATCACATAATTGAGCAAATGAAGCACCACAATCATCACATTTGAAAGGTTTCTCTCCTGTATGTGTTCTCTCGTGGTTTGTCAATCTATTAGCTTGAGTAAAAGATGCACTACAATCATCACATTTGTAAGGTTTCTCTCCTGTATGTGTTATTTTGTGGAGCTTCAGACTGAAAGCAACAGTAAAAGATGCACCACAATCATCACATTTGAAAGGTTTTTCTCCTGTATGTGTTCTCTTGTGGTTTATCAATCTATTAGCTTGACTAAAAGATACACCACATTCATCACATTTGTAAGGTTTCTCTCCTGTATGTGTCCTTAGGTGAGATTTCAGGTTGCTAGACTGAGTAAAACAAGCACTACAATTATCACATTTGTAAGGTTTCTCTCTTGTATGTGTTCTCTTGTGGAGCTTCAGATTGTCAGATCTAGAAAAAGATGCACCACAATCATCACATTTGTAAGGTTTCTCTCCTGTATGTGTTCTCTTGTGGATCTTCAGACCACATAATTGAGCAAATGAAGCACCACAATCATCACATTTGTAAGGTTTCTTTCCTGTATGTGTTGTTCTGTGGTAAACAAAGCTAGAATAGTGAGTAAAAGCTGCACCACAATATTCACATTTGTAAGGTTTCTTGTAAGGTAAGGAAAGATGGTGTAATTTTCAAACTGCATAAAAAGGGCGATATGTCTGATTGCAATAATTGGCGTGGTATCACTCTATTGTCAGTACCAGGAAAACTTTTTTGTAGCATGTTACTTGAGAGATTGAAAAAGGCGATAGATGAAAGACTCAGAGAAGAACAAGCAGGCTTCAGACCAAAACGGTCATGCATAGACCACATTTTCACCCTCAGAATAATCATTGAAGACTCCGTAGAATTCCAGTCGAAATTAATCACCAACTTTGTCGACTTTCAAAAAGCCTTCGACAGAATCCACCATCCTTCACTTTGGAATCTACTTAACATCTATGGTTTTCCTACCAAATATACCAACGTCATAAAATCTTTCTACAAAGAGACACGTTGCTGCGTAAGAACAGAAACAGGCAACTCTGACTGGTTCTCAGTCGAAACAGGAGTGAAACAGGGTTGTGTCTTATCACCGATGCTTTTTGGAATAGCTATCGATTGGGTCATGCACAAATGCACAAACAACACAAATATGGGTATCCATTGGGTTGACAAAATTCTAGAAGACCTGGACTTTGCCGACGACATAGTGCTTTTGAGTTCAACACACCGGGATGCCCAAGAGAAAATAAACCACCTCCAAAATGTTTCAGGACAAATTGGTCTCCAAATTAACACCACAAAAACAAAGACTATTGATCTTACCAACAGTTCAGATGACACCAAATTGAACAGCTACGTTCTTGAAAAAGTCAACAGCTTTACATACCTAGGAAGCAAAATGACATCTACAGGGGACTCAACACCAGAAATATCATCTAGAATCGCACTGGCATCTAGTGCCTTCAATAAGCTGTCAAACATCTGGAAGTCAAAGACACTCAGCAAACACACAAAACTTAAAATCTTCAACTCTTGTGTGATTCCAGTGTTAACGTATGGATGTGAAAGTTGGAAATCAACGGTAGCTTTAGATAAAAAATTAGACAATTTTGAGAACAAATGTCTTAGAAGACTTCTAAACATCCACTGGACAGACTTCAGAACCAATTCGCAAATAAGACAAGAGACTAAGCAAGATACAGTATCCAATTTCATAAGAAGACGCCGTTGGAACTACATCGGCCATGTACTCAGAATGGACAAGTCAAGACTCCCCTACCAAGCCCTCATATGGTCACCAGTAGGGAAAAGAAAACGGGGAAGACCAAGAGAGACCCTGCGTAGAACCATCATTAGAGAAGGCTCATTCAATGGCCAAGTAAATATCCAAGATCTACAACAGGTAGCAGCGAACCGCCAGGCATGGAGAGACAGGACTTCTGCCCTATGCGCCGCCTTAGGCTCAAGAGGAAAGACTAACTGACTAACTAACTAAGGTTTCTCTCCTGTATGTTTTCTTATGTGGCACTTCAGATTGTGAAAAAGAGCAAAAGTTGCACCACAGTCATCACATTTGTAAGGTTTCTCTCCTGTATGTTTTCTCTTGTGGTGCTTTAGACTGCCAGCACTAACAAAAGTTGCACCACAATCATCACATTTGTAAGGTATCTCTCCTGTATGTGTTCTCTTGTGGTGCTTTAGACTGCCAGCATTAATTAAAGTTGCACCACAATCATCACATTTGTAAGGTTTCTCTCCTGTATGTGTTCTCTTGTGGAGCTTCAGATTGCCAAATCTAGTAAATGAAGCACCACAATCATCACATTTGTAAGGTTTCTCTCCTGTATGTGTTCTCTTGTGGAGCTTCAGATTGTGAGATTGAGCAAATGAAGCACCACAATCATCACATTTGTAAGGTTTCTCTCCTGTGTGTGTTCTCTTGTGTGTTATCAATATATTAGCTTGACTAAAAGATACACCACATTCATCACATTTGTAAGGTTTCTCGCCTGTATGTGTCCTTAGGTGAGATTTCAGGTTGCTAGACTGAGTAAAACAAGCACTACAATTATCACATTTGTAAGGTTTCTCTCCTGTATGTGTTCTCTTGTGGAGCTTCAGATTGTCATATCTAGAAAAAGATGCACCACAATCATCACATTTGTAAGATTTCTCTCCTGTATGTGTTCTCAAATGACACACTAAATTCCCAGTCCAAGTAAAAGACGCACCACAATCATCACATTTGTACGGTTTTTCTCCTGTATGTGTTCTCTTGTGAAGGTTGAGACTGCTGGGTTGAGTAAACGATGTACCACAATCATCACACTTGTAAGGTTTCTCTCCTGTATGTGTTCTCTTATGAAACTTCAGATTGCGAGATTGGGTAAATGAAGCACCACAATCATCACACTTGTAAGGTTTCTCTCCTGTATGTGTTCTCTTATGAAACTTCAGATTGTGAGATTGGGTAAATGAAGCACCACAATCATCACATTTGTAAGGTTTCTCTCCCATATGTGTTCTCTTGTGGAGCTTCAGATTGTCAGATCTAGAAAAAGATGCACCACAATCATCACATTTGAAAGGTTTCTCTCCTCTGTGTGTTTTCTTGTGTTTTATCAATCTATTAGCTTGACTAAAAGATACACCACATTCATCACATTTGTAAGGTTTCTCTCCTGTATGTGTCCTTAGGTGAGATTTCAGGTTGCTAGACTGAGTAAAACAAGCACTACAATTATCACATTTGTAAGGTTTCTCTCTTGTATGTGTTCTCTTGTGGAGCTTCAGATTGTCAGATCTAGAAAAAGATGCACCACAATCATCACATTTGTAAGATTTCTCTCCTGTATGTGTTCTCAAATGACACACTAAATTCCCAGTCCAAGTAAAAGACGCACCACAATCATCACATTTGTACGGTTTTTCTCCTGTATGTGTTCTCTTGTGAAGGTTGAGACTGCTGGCTTGAGTAAAAGATGCACCACAATCATCACATTTGTAAGGTTTCTCTCCTGTATGTGTTCTTTTATGAAGCTTCAGATTGCGAGATTGGGTAAATGAAGCACCACAGTCATCACATTTGTAAGGCTTCTCTCCTGTATGTGTACTCAAGTGGTACACTAATTGGTCAGTGTGAGTAAAAGATGCTCCACAATCATCACACTTGCAAGATTTATCAAATGAATCTTTTCTGATCTTTCTGTTTAAGTGTATGTCTTCACCAGCGTTTGGACCAGAAACTTCAGACATATTAGTTATGGCTTCTTCTTGTATTCTGTGATGAATACAACTGGTAAGAGATCTGAGTACATGTCAATGGTTTGTCTACAGATTGTAATTCTCCAGTCTCATCAGCCACACACTCTGATATTTTATCACGTTCTGTATATTTTAACGAAGTTATAGAACCATTCTAAATCCCACTATCATCAAGTTATACTTGTTCATGATGAACAAGAGAAGAGTTATTTTATTTTCAGTCACTCTTGATCCTTCGTCTGTGTATCCTGCCATGTTTTCAAGGCTGTAGCAACCTTCCATGCCGACCATGTCATTGAATCTGACATGTGTTGTGTAATCAAAGAACACATCTGAAAGTTCTTGTTTCACAAACACCAATTTAATGTTATCAGATACCATCTCCCCAGGAAGGCTAACCCGGTCAACAAATGCTAACAAAGTCGGATGTGTCGACCTAATGGCGCAATAACGCAACTCTGCTGTAAACAGGCACAACGCAATCACATCCGGAAAAAAACCTCAGGATGAACACAGAAGAAGAAGAAGAAGACGCCATCTTCTCTATTTCTGACTGCACTTATGAGAAATAAGTTCACTTCCCAACAGCGGTGTATTTCTGAAACACACAAACAGTTAACATTTAGTTAAACATTAGAGTAGCAGGCAACATATTATAATAAACTTGTCTTTCTATAATATTCACAGTTATTGTGAATGTACTATAGCAACTGATAAGTCACTGCAGGTATAATCTACCAAAAGAACACACGCGCGCACACACACACGCACGCACACACACACACATATATAATGGTAACATACATGAACAATTACTGCATGTCACAGACATTTACATGCTTTATTATTTCTATTGTTTATTAAATCAGTACTTGAGATGCTCCTGTCTGGGAAATTGCTAGTACTATAGTCACTACTTTCTGAACTTTGCAGCCAGCAAAAGGTCATCATACAGTTGATACCATCTCACTGTCTTGTTCTCGGAAATGAGAGAGCTGACCGATTAGCTAAGGAAGGAGCAATAGAAGAACATCTTGATGTACCCGTTACATACTACTGTTTATCAGCGATACGATAGGAAATTAAACCATTTCCACACAGTCTGCCTTAGGAAGCTATTGAAGATTAAATGGCAAGACAAGATCCCAGACACTGAAGTCTTAGAAAGAGCATCCATGTCCAGCATCCACACTTACCTTATGAAGATTCAGATTCGCTGGGCTGGTCACTTGACTTGCGTGCCAGATTAAAGGCTCCCTAAACACATTTTTTTTACGGGGAGCTGAGTCGTGGTAAATGCTCTCAAGGTGGCCAGGGGAAACACTTTAAAGACACTGAAGATCCCACTGAAAGCTTTTGGAATTCATCATGACGCTTGGGAGACTGCTGCCAAAGACCGAAATCTGTGGTGTACATCATTACGCAAGGGTGCAGTCACTTGTGAAGCAAACATGACTGCAAGAGCTGTGAAGAAAAGGCTGGACAGAAAAACCATTGCAGGAGATCCTCCTCCTTGAACATCAAGCATTCTTCGTCCACATTGTCAAAGAACATTTCGAGCCAAATAAGACCTTATCAGACATCTTAGAACTCATGGCTCCATGCTTGCAACCTCAATGGATGAAATAAATGGTCGTCATCGTTCTGGATGGACAAACAACAACACATACCACCAAAAGAAAAGAATAATCAAATCAGTTAGAAAGCCACCAAAGCCTGTTCAAGACGACTACCACCTTATGGACAGACCAGAACAAATCATTATTCTGCGCATCAAAGCAGGACACTGACGAGGTCACCAGAATTCCACATCGCTTTTATTAGATTGGGATAGACCTCAGTAACACCTTTTATGTATTTCTGTATTATTGTATACTGGTATCTATATATTATGTATGATAGCCGTTATTTGGTGCGCGCGCACACACACACACATACATATGTCGGATGTATAGATTGATGGCTCAATCCCAAAGAGAGAAAGGATGTTAAATTCTTTTTTCCCAATGTGATCCTGCCCGTTTAATTATGTTAACCTTTAATGGCTCAGTTGCTTGAGTCCATAAATAGAGTTTTAGAGAACCAAGGAATACCTCTAGGAAAAACAATTACAAGTATTTCCCCTTTATACCCAAAATCCCCTTTTGGTGGTTCCTTGCCTCTCCTCTCTCAGTTAACCTAATTTTATCCAGGGTAGTTTTGATTAAACTAATTGACTATGACAAGTAAAAAATACACTCATGAAAGGAAATGACTTCCCTTGTTTTCAACATTTATTAACTATTGAGGTTCTTTGCTGCAGATACAATCTGTCTCCATTCGTCTCTCTGGTTGACCTCTTGCCAGTCGCTGATTCCAAATGCTTGTAGGTCTGTATATATATTATCTCTCCACCATCTTCTTGGTCTACCTCGGGGTCTACAGTCATTTATGTCCTGAGTGTAAGCGAGTTTTGTTTCCCTATTATCTTCCATTCTTTCTATATGCCCCAGCCATTGCAGTCTATTAGCCTTCATGATACCAGTGATTAGCGGGGACTTAGATCATAACTGTCATTGTTGCTTCTTGCTTGCTTGTGTTCATTGGCTTGAGCTCCAGCGCTAAGTCCTGTATGTCGGATGAAGGCATCCTGTTGTCCAACATCAGTGTGATGTCATACAGGACCTGAGGTTTGCGTGAGTATCCGTTGTCCCATGTCTGGCTTATTGGTGTGCAGAACTGGTGGTTCCTCACCGTACAGGCAGACATTCTCCAACTTCGGAGGAATCGGCGATCCTACTAACTTTAGCCAGGACCCAGAAGGGACCTGTTGCCCAGGACGCTCGACGAGGATGCGTCAATAGGTCTTGGCCAGTATATAACCCAGCCCTGGTACCATGAAAACACCTCTACGTCCCTGTTGCTTCTTCTTTTCCACTCTCCACTTTGTGTACCCCTAATGGGCCCAAAGATGCGTCTTAAGACTGTTCTCAAAGGTTTGTAACAAGGCTTGTCTCCTTTAGTTGTACTCCAGGTTTCAGAGCCATACAGCACAACTGGTGTGATCAGTGTTTTGTATATTGTGATCTTGGTTTAGTTTAGCTTAGTAGATGGATCAACATCACGGCACACGGGTGTAACCCATAAGTGCTTCGTTCTCTTCCTAACTCAAACCTGAGTTTGGAGAAACACAGCTCAATGCACGAACTCCGTAGCACCCGCGAGGATCCTGAAATACTTTGGGTAGATTTTTAACTCAAAATTTTGCCCGGGCAGCGCTGTTAGGCTACTCTTTTTCGATTTCCAACTGCCAAGGCATTTTTTACGTGCGCATCAATACACACGGGCGTCCGATCTCACTACCCAGAGACCAGGGGCAATTTTATTACTAGAAGTAAATGTGAAAAAATCCCGGTCCTCACCGGGGCTTGAACGCAGGACCTCCAGCACTCACGGCGGACACCATACCTCAAGACCATGTAGCCCCCTATTATGAACTTATTATAGAACTTCTACTATAGTAATGAACATATTATAGAACACGTACTATAACAAACTGGTACTATTGGGGTTGGAACTCTTCGCTGGCTTCTGTGGATGGGGACAGAGCGCTTATGGGAATGCCCCAAATGCTGTGATGTCGGTTCCTAAATCAATCAATCAATCATGAACATATTATATCACTGAACTTATTAAAGAACATGTACTATAGCAATTGACTTATCAGCTGTGACCGATTTGGCAGCAGACCACGTCATGCTGGGTTTTAACATGTTGATATGGGACCCGGTCATTCAGAAAGCAATGGCAAACTACTGAACGTAAAATTGCCAAGACATCAACAACAGCAGTAAAATGCTGGTGTTGACAGCGATGTCCTGTAAATAGGGTATGCAAAAAATCTATAGCAATGAACGTATTATACCTTGTTATGTATAACTTGTGTCCCCTAACCCCCTCCCCCACCCCCCCCCCCCCCCCCCCCCCACCGGCTTTCTTATTATTCCTGTGTTCACAAATGCATCACATGTACACATCCTTCACCTCCTCCTCATCATATGCCCGGTCGAATGGTGTAGGCGACCATGTTTCTCCACAGATCTTTGTCAGGGTGCCACAAAACAACTGGTTTGTGATCTTGGTGTTACGAGATAGCGCATATGATTTTAGCAGAATATATATGGGTAGTTTGCAGCTAATTATCCTACAGATCCTCTGTGGTGGTAAATCTGAAACAGAATAATTGGCCTGCCCTCCCTTGTCTTGAAGTGTGGGTTATGGGTTCCTGCTTCAAGCAGTAGCTGGAATTTATGTTTATCTTGTAAGCTGCAGAGTGTTGTCTTCCAGGCTTGTAGAATTGTATAATTTTTGTTGGCTCAAGTTCTCCTACTTCATTAGACTAATAACTATGAATATCTGTCCTTTTGCATAGGAACTCTTTCAGGTGAATAGCTGTCTGCGCTACTCTATCAAGGGCATCACTCAACAAAGTGCTCACTCAACAAGGTGTTACATTCAACAAGGTGTTGCATTCAAACTAGTCAGGTCTGGATCTAGTGGTACTAAGCCACTATCTCATTCTTTTGAATGGCTCCAATCACCACATTTCAACAACAAGAGGTAAGGTACTCGATTTGGCTTGTTTCCAAATCTACTGGTTGCTGGTTTTCTGGTCCTACTATTCTCACTAGAATTAGCTTTTTAACATGTTCATAGCGAGTAGACAGCTACCAGTTTCTGCAGACAGTCGCCTTCCTTCTAGTTACGACGAGTTTGTGGCAAAAGAGACTGTTAGACCGGTTGCTGTTTTTAACTCAGCTTTTCGGTTCCCATTTTTTGGTTGGATTTCGCTGTTGCTTCCTATTGTCGTAAATGAATTGTAAATTTAGGATTTTCAGCTGCGGAACAAACTATCGTTGTTGTAGTGTCAATACTCCACTGTTGTATGGAGAAATATTCAGTGTCGTTACACTTGTGAAAAAATATATCACAGACACACAGACAGACAGACAGACAGACAGACAGACAGACAGACAGACAGACAGACAGACAGACATACATACATACATACATACATACATACGTTCGTATGTACGTATCATACATACATACATACATTCGTACGTATGTATGTACGTATCATACATACATGTATGTACATGTATATACACACATGCATGCATGCATGCATGCATGCATGCATGTATGTATGTATGTATGTATGTATGTATGTTGTGATATATTTTTTCACAGATTCAAAATAAGTACTAGAGGCGCTCCTGTCTGGGAAATTGCCAGTACTAAGGACACTACTTTCTGAATTTAGCAGTCAGCATAGTCACCATACAGTGATAGCTGAGATTTCGCTGGGTTCAATTTAAGTGACATTGAAGGGCATGAAGTTGACTATTAATCGGAGCTAGATATCAGTGATCAACGTTACTTTGCATTAGCAGTCGTGAGTCGGACTTTAAAGAAAGTGATTATGATTCTGAAAATGTGTTTGTAAATTGCCGTATAGATGACTGACAATCACAAACAATATGTTGTGTTTCGTAAATATTTGTGTTCATGTATGGATTACTGGCAACAATCACGTGAGTGACATATTTTGCATACTTTTCCCTTCAATGTGTTGTTTATTTAACTAAAATCAGTTGACTAACACCTTATTTGTGATAGTGTTTACTAACATAACCCAAAATTTTACAGAACCTGAAAAATTCTTGTCTGTTCAGGACTAAAAAACGGACAAGCGACTGCCCGGTAAAGGGTTAAAACAATTCTGCTACATATGCAGGACCTTACTTGTACTTGTACACTGCCATGTCTCTTAGTTCTTCAAGCTAATTCTAACTCTCTTCTGCATCCTAGATGCTCCTAGTCTCTTCATCAAAGGCCTATAGGAAATTTTTTTAAAAACTGGGCAGTGACGAGCATAATCAGCTCCAAAGTTGACCTCCCTTGCTGCAGTTACAACTGCAAACTGAACGCGCTTGCATGAGGCAAAGTTGTCTTAAGTACAGTGAGCCCAGATCAAGATGTGTAAACACTCATTTGAATTCTGAGTTTACTTCTAGTAATAAAATTGCCCCTGGTCTCTGGGTAATGAGATTGGACGCCCGTGTGTATTGATGCGCACGTAAAAAATGCCTTGGCAGTTGGAAATCGAAAAAGAGTAGCCTAACGGCGCTGCCCGGGCAAAATTTCGAGTTAAAAATCTACCCAAAGTATTTCAGGATCCTTGCGGGTGCTACAGAGTTCGTGCACTGAGCTGTTTCTCCAAACTCAGATTTGAGTTAGGAAGAGAACGAAGCACTTATAGGTTACACCCTTGTGCCGTGATGTTGATCCATCGACTAAACTAAACTAAACCGGTACAATGGCGACAAAATAAAGCGTTACTTTTCGGAGGGATTTCGTGTGATTTCCTATGGATTTCCTGTGAAGTGTTTTCCTGTGGATTATGTGATGTTATTTTGTGTTCCTTTTATTGGAAGTTTTCAAAAGAAGCCACTGGAAGGCAGGTGGTGGATGAAATTTTGAGGGCAGCCGACAGATATTTGTGGGTCATGGCCTCGAGCTTCACGACGGCAGGCAGAGGGACTCTTCTTTAGTCAATGGCTGCGGTCTCCGACCAGTAAGGTCACTGCCAAAGAGGAAAGCAACGGCAAACTACCTCTTTAAAAGTGCCTAGTATATCATGATTCGCTTAAAGACTGATCATCGCAAGACAAGGACAGAGACGTTAAAATTAGCAACTTGGAACATTAGGACGTTAAACGACGATGAAAAATTAGAGAACATAAAACAAGAAATTGAAAGGGAAAAAATTAATATTTTAGGTATGTGCGAAACGAGATGGACAGGAGCAGGCATCAAGATAGAGGAAGATTTCAAGATTATTTATTCTGGAGGTGAAGATCGTCATAGGGGAGTGGCAATTATTTTGGACCGGAAAACATCAAAATCTGTTCAAGGATATTGGGCCGTGTCGGACAGAGTTCTACTAGTTAAATTAAGTGGCAGACCTTTTAGCATAAATATTATTCAAGTATATGCCCCAACAGGAGAATCCAGTGAAGATAGTGTAGAAGAATTTTATAATGACATAGAGTCTGCCTTAAAGAAATGTAAAAATTCAGAAATAAACATCATAATAGGGGACTTCAATGCAAAAGTAGGAAATCAAGGGGATAGATACACAGTAGGAAACTATGGTTTAGGAGAGAGAAATGAAAGAGGATACAGACTCGTAGAGTGGGCAAAAGAACAGGAAATGATTGTAGGAAACACCTGGTTCAAGCAACACCCTAGAAGATTATGGACATGGAGGAGTCCTGATAGCAGGATTAGAAACCAGATTGACTACATTCTGATTAGCAGAAGATTTAGAAACGCATTAACAATAGCAAAAACAGTTCCCAGTGCTGATTGTTATAGTGACCACAGATTACTCACAGGAACATTGAGGATAAAGTTGAAGAAAGTCAAGTATATAACAGGAAACACTAAATATGATTTGTGTACATTGAGTAATGACAAGGAAATACAAAACAAATTCAACATAGAAGTACAGAACAGATTTGAAATTTTGTCTGATCTAGAGATCCTATTCCAGGATGTGGATGATCAATGGGAAACGTTGAAGAATTCAATCAATGTGGCTGCAGAAACAACTATTCCAAAATTAAAGAAGGTGGGTCGTAAGAAATGGATGACTGAAGAAATTTTACACCTCATGGAAACAAGAAGACTCAACAAAAATAATTCTGTCAAATATGAAGAAATTCACAGACAAGTCAGAATATTATGTAAGGAGGCAAAAGAAGCATGGCTTGAGGAAAAGTGCTTAGAAATTGAAAACCAACACAACAGTCAAAATACCAAATTAGTGCACAAAAGAATTCAGGAACTTACTAATAAAAGAACAAGTACATCAACAGGGTGTCTAAAAACTGAAGATGGCAAAATCATAATAGAAAAAGACCAGATTCTACATGTATGGACAGATTATGTGAAACACCTTTATGATGATAACAGAGACGAACAGTATGATATTAGATTTAATAATGAAGGACCGCCAATTTTGGAGATGGAGGTTCGAAATGTTCTTAAGCATATGAAAGCTGGCAAGGCCCCCGGTGCAGATAACATCACAACAGAAATGATTAAAGCTTTAGAAGAATTTGGACTAGAGCAAGTCACCAGACTACTGAACACATTATATGATACTGGAGATATACCTCCTGAATTATGTAACTGTATTTATTGCAATCCCAAAGAAATCAGGAACCTTGGAATGTGATCAACATAGAACAATTAGTATAATGAGTCACATCACAAAGATTTTGCTAAGAATTATCATGCAAAGAGTGAGGAAGAAGATACAACCTGAAATAGGGGAAGAACAATGCGGGTTTGTAGAAGGAAAGGGTACAGTAAATGCTGTGTATATGCTGCGAACAGTTATTGAACGTGCTATAGAAGTAAACAAGGATATACATCTTTGCTTTATTGACTATACAAAGGCTTTTGATAGAGTTAGACATGTCAGCATGGTGGATATGCTTGCAGATCTACAAATTGATGGGAAAGACATTAGACTTATAAAAAACATATATTGGAAACAACAAGCTGCAATAAGGATTGATAATGAAGTGGGACAGTATCAGCCAATTAAGAGAGGTGTTAGGCAGGGATGTGTGATGTCTCCAGATCTTTTTTCCCTATACAGTGAAAATATTTTCAGAAATGTAGAGGATATAAATGGAATCAGCATTGGAGGACGAAACATCTATAACATTAGATATGCAGATGATACAGTATTAATTGCAGACAATGCACAGGACCTGCAACAATTAGTAGATGCGGTTGTTGTACACAGTGAGCAGCTGGGGTTGGAATTAAATTGTAAAAAGACTCAGGTTATGGTCGTCACTAGGAAGGAAGAAGTG
The DNA here is from genome assembly GCA_014155875.1 of Cepaea nemoralis. NCBI lineage: Eukaryota > Metazoa > Mollusca > Gastropoda > Stylommatophora > Helicidae > Cepaea > Cepaea nemoralis. The sequence goes on from JACEFZ010015986.1 coordinate 24,713, forward strand.
CCACAATGTAATATACAAGTAAATGGAAATATTCTTCAACAAGTGAATCGGTACAATTATCTTGGAACAGTCATAACATCTGATGGGAGATGCCTTGAAGAGATTAGAACAAGAATCGCCATGGCGAAAGTAGCCTTTAGCAAGATGAAAAACATTCTGACCAATAAAAAGATGTCAATTGAAACGAGAAAAAGAGTGTTGAGGGGATACATAGAGCCTGTTCTTTTGTATGGATGTGAAACTTGGACAATGAGCAGTCAAGCTGAAAAGCATCTGATGGCTGCAGAAATGTGGTTTCTGAGGAAAATGCAAAGAATACCATGGACAGACAGAAAAACCAATGACCAAGTACTACAGGAGACAAATGAACATCGTAAACTGATTAGAGAAATTAGACGTAGACAGTCAAAATGTTTTGGACATGTTATGAGAAGAAATGGATTGGAGAACTTAGTGACAACTGGCAAGATCAAAGGGAACAGACCAAGAGGAAGACCGAGAGGAAAATACCTGGATGGCTTGGCCACATGGCATGGATGAGACAGGAACACTGAGCTGATCTACAACACTGGTGATCGAGTAAAATGGTGAGTCATGACCACCCATGCTTTCCGGCATGGCACATGATTGATTGATTGATTGATTGTTTCTCCTGACACACATCTACTAAGTACTTTAGTGTCAGACAGCCTGTCATAAATTAGCAAAAGATATTTCTACAGCTTGTCATGGTTGAGCCATGTGAGTAACATCTTGTCATGAGAAAGTATTGATGTATAGCGAAGCTTATGACGGGCCACAGACTAATACCACAGCACTTTTACAGCCTTCACCTTCATTATTCCAGCAGATCCTGTGAAATTGTTATCAGTTTGGAAGATGTTCTGCATTCCATGCTTCAAATTCATCTGGTTTGTCTCTGGAAAGTGTCTTATCATTGGCTTCACACACCTGACAATATGTGGACATAACATGCACATCTATGCAAAGTCCTGTAATTACATCCACTGCACAGCCAATGTAACAGTACAGATGCAGGGATGATACAAAACAAGTTCTGGTGTGGTTCTTTCAGAAGGTTTATTTAATCATAATAGGCCGATAATAATACAGAGACCACGAGATATGATGTTGCCTTCTCTCGACTTTAGCTGTAACTAACCTCACCAAAACAACCTACGTCACGACTTGAGCATCCTTATTACTGTTCTACTAGGATGCTCAACCGTGCCCTAAGTTTGCACATTGAAGCCAATAACAGAGATGGTATTCATTCTGCTACACCTCCCTTTCTTTAAAAAGACTTTTCTTCTTCAAAAGTCTTAACTCCTAACCCCCTTATCCTAAACCTTCTTTCCTTCCCCCAATATTTTTTTTAAGCCGTCCCAAAGTAACTCTATCTTAAGTAACTACTTTCTTCTATTTGTCCCTCATCATGATCCCACATAGCAAACCGCTATGAAGTTATACTTCTTCTTCGTTTCTGGCTCTTCAAAGTTTCATTACAAAAATTATAGGTCATAAGAATGGCTCGTAAAAATCGTTGGTATACACTTGACATTATGAAATTTCTCATTCTTTCTCAACACAACACAGGATAGACAGAAAAGATGTAGTTAGAAAATAGTAAAGAAGGGGTGCGCACCCAATTTATGAAAGTATAAAGAAATAGTCAAAAACAATCACATTTACCTCCCTTGCAAACGTAAAAACTTTTATAAAAGTTTTTCAAAAACATATCTTATGAAGTTACATCTCTGTTCATTATAAATTAAGTTGATCCAAGTTTTCTTTTATATACTCAATATTTATATTGCCATCCACAACCCTGCCTATATTTCACTAATCTCACGTCCAACCATGAAACCCATAACAATGTTCATATTCCATGAACATTTTAAATTAATTAACGCTGTTTATCACAGCTCCTATATTTTGCCCCCTCACATCCCATGACAAGCCTCCTTGTTTATCTAACCCATATACCAAACCCTATGCACTGCCATTCACAGCCCCCTTAATATCTATTCTCTATCAACCAACTTCTTATATTTGTTTCACTATCACAGCCTCTTTAGACGTTAATCACGTATATAATATGGCATCCAATCCATATACCTTTAATCCACGCTGACTTAATGCAGCTCCTATTTTTAACTTCCCAGCACCCTCTTATTTGAGTAGTAACCCCGTCTCTATGGCATATGTTTCCAACACCCTATAGCCACTATATTATTAACCTCTCTACTCTAAAATATTAACGCTGATTAACACAGCGGCTTTCTTACTCAGTGAACTTATTATTTCATAAAGAGAATGTGTCTCTCTTCTAGTCCTCAGTAGTTTATTAACCCTTTTCTGAACGAAGGGTCTTAAATAAAGCCCTATGTACTTGCTTTTATTCCAGACAGAACCATCAGTGAAATAAACTTAAACTTAAATAATTTTCAACACATTTGTAAACAAAGTAACTACTATTCAACAGACAAGACAATTCAACTTAAATCATGAGTTAAACGAAATAAAATTACAACAGAATATCATACCCCCCCCCCCCCCCCCCCAAGTTTTTAAACATCATTTTACTTTCCCCTCATATCAAATAAAGGCATCAACTCATTCAAAGAAAAACATATTTCAGAATAATATAACATACATCCTATCCATTGTTAGTCTCTTTTACGGACTAACAATAACTTATTTATCTATTTAAGAAAACTCAAGAAGTCAAATCATAAAATCAATTGGCAATAAAATTACAGTAAAAATATACCACACTCGAATTTACATCCATATTATCTATCTTAATACCTAAATATATAGTGTCATGTCTACTCCTCAAGACAACTCATTATAAGTATCAATAAAACCATTTTCTATAACAAATGTGTCATATACAGCTAATGTATTTCATCAACTATCACTTTCCTTTTTAAATCACCAAATTTATATCTTGCTATCTGCAACATTTTCTATCAATTTATCTACCATGTTTCCATTTCTTCAGTAACTCCAGATTCCTTTGAATAAGTGCTATCTCCACATCAATATCTTCTTCCTCATGTAAAGAAACATTTTCTCTATTAGATTCTGAATTTTCATCCATTTCTTCTTCTTCATCTGTATGTCTGTTGCTAGCAGCCGCTAATTTTTTCCTATACCTCCATTTCCTCATATCCAATCTAATCTGTCTATATATTACAGACAGCATACAAATCAAAAGGTCCATTATGGGCCCTGTCACTCAATATCTCCTCATCACCTAACATAACCAAATTTCTCCCATACCTCACTCAAAAGACTCCTTAGTAATCTCGCCTAAAAACTTCAGCAACCCAGTAATGTCCATTTATTATGGGCATTTCATCTAAAACTTCCACTTTCAATTTATGCCGTTATCAACAGCTATAAAATACCGCCACTGATCTCATGTCTGTGACCTTCTAACCCCTCACTGCTTACAATCAACGTTATTCTTTCTCAGTCCATATATCATGGACCCCCCAAAACCACATGGCATTTTATCTCCACACTGACACTGTTCATTTCTCATTAACACACTTACACTTCTTTACTATTGTACTGATATCCACAGTATATAATTATTCTTCGGAGTAAAACATGGGATTCAATTCATGTTTTACTAATTGCCTTCACGCTGTCTGGCGCAGCACGTTACTCACTTCTTCTTCTTCTACAATCCAGCAATCTCGTGTCACTTACCAAACCTCCACCACATCATGGCACTAAATCCAGCACACCACAATTCATCTACTCAGTAAGGGAAATTGTAACTAATCTAGTTGTTTCCCTTGGATTTGCACCAAGAATTACTACAACTTCTTAAGCATTACCGTTGACTACGGTATTTCCACAATGCTACAACCACCAAAAATTTGTCTATTTACTACAGACCTCACCAACATATCCAGCTACTAGATTTGTCAACAACTAATTTTATTTATTAAGTCTCTCGTCTACCCGACGTAACTAACCAACGTATCAGTACTTTCCAACATCTCACCACAACAACTCTAAGCTATCTTCCACTCTCTCCTAGCGTTCTCATACCGCGATGATAGTCAAACCAATCACCCTTATCGGAACACCTTCTATAGTGCTCTATTTATAATGCTCCGACGTTCATTTAGCTAATCACTTTCTCTCCTTCTCTTGCTTACTCCTATTTATCGGGACTCTATCAGAAACAATAAACAACACCGCACATGACTAACGAGAAATCTCACTTCGACTGGGCAAACCATATTCTCTCAATTCTCTGTATCAGGCATTCTTGCTTCGATATGTCTCTGCCAACACTACTAAATCTGTTTCATGAAACATCATTCAAAATGTTAACTCTCTTTCCGTCAGCCTGTCATACAATTTTCATTAATTCTGTCTAACGTCAGACATTCTAACCAAAAGACATCACAAATTTCCAATCATCTTCTTTCCACCTCTCAATTTTCGCATACTCTATGCTCCACGTTTTATCAACGTCACTTATCAGCCACTCTTCGCATATTCACACGGTATTCGTATTTTATGTTTGCTCAGACAGTGATACACAACCTCGCTCTCATCTCACGACTACTCTCGCATCGCGACAACCTGACGTGCCCATACCATTACTTCAAAAAAAACAAAAAACAATTTAGACGCCAATTCAACATTCCAGCAATCACTCACCACAGTCTAAGCGTGTCGATCTCCTCCACACACATTGACATAAGATATATCAAACGCGCAACTATTACCAATCGCTTGACAACATTTTATCCATGTACTCCACTTAGATGGCGTCTCAAAACCTCACTCCTACTTCACTCAGCGCGACGAACACCTGTTTGTCTACAGTTATACTCACGTACGGACAACGCATAACCAGACGAATTACTCAACAGGACTTTCACAATTCAACTGCTTTCTTATTTCATTCAATCATCATAATCCCACTACTCTCCGTCCTACTTAATTCTCCACGTCAAACCACTCCGACAGTCAACTACTCACTCACCCTATCTTAACCTCCTCATCACTTCATAACAATGATTTACTTCTTCGTGCTATTTTCAGTCGCACTACCCTATCGGTGACTATTCTATGACTCCTTTATCTCTCAAAATAACCTATACAATACATCAATTCTCGACATCACACATTACTTATAGTGATTCTCCACTATTTTCCACAGCAACACCACATTTGAGTCGAAATTTGAGCCTCATCAAACTTGAATTATTCCACCCAACAAAATATCCACTCTTCACGTATTAGTTAATTCTTATTTAAATATAACCATGGTCTTATCGACTTCATGAGACTTCTAGCCCCATCCAGCGACGCTTCATACTTCTGCTGTTCTCGTTTTCTACTTTCTACTAGGCAAACATCTTTCTTTTTGGAAGTATCTTTCTCTCTCTCTCTTGGTATTCGTCTCTTAGCCTTCACTACTTTTCTGTCATATATACTGGTATCTTGTTCTAAAGAGTCACCAACTAAAATTCTGTCTGTCTGTCTACTAGCAACCACACCGTATGAGGAAACATCACGCTTCGAGTCAGGATCTGCTCGTAGTGCAATCCTCTCGTTCTCTGAATCATCAGTATCTATAGTTGTTTCAGCAGCGCAGTATTTACTATAATATGCGGCGGTAGAGGTAGAAATATCTCTCCATAATCTGAACTCTCACACCTAATATTTCTACACCATTTAGGGATTAATTTAATGTCTATACCTGAGGAACTTGACATAGCAGTCGTACCTCTATTAACTATCATACTATTCCTTTCCCTAATACTTTTCCTCACCTGTCTTTTAACATCTTTGGTACTTGTCTGCCTGTCTTCTGTCTTGGGTTGTTCAACCTCTGTACCAGTGTCTCTCTTTGTCACTTTATCAATCGACGTCTGAGTACTCTTTTCCACACTACTGCCTGGTTGCGTCTGTGTCTCTCTTTCTTGTCTGACACAAAAGACTGAAGATACCTCCTGACTACCCAAAATCTTATCTGTGTTTCTTTCTCTGTTACTCAACCTTGCTACCGAATATCGCAACTGTCTGATCTGAAACCAGTTCTCTCGCAAGGCTTTTGCGTTTTCACTATTTGAAGGCCACGACCACTGTTTCCTTTTCTGACCATTACTAATTCCTATATGTCTCTGTGTCTCACTCTTATCTGCTTTCATATGTATATGGTTGATAACTTTCGAATTGTAACCAGACTGGTTATCATTTCTATTGGACTTGTCTACCTCAAAACGTCTCATACCTGTCTTGTGCTCTGTTCGTTCAAGCGTCTGTCTCTTTATTACTTTTATCATGGACGAAATTCTGTCTACGTCCATCCTTAAACTGTCCATTAACTCCGTTACACGTCCTAACTTTCTATAAAAGATTTCCATTTCAATTTTGTACCAAATAATTCACTATAATATAATAATATGTTAAAATATAATAATATGTTAATTAAACTTATCAGGTCCTATAATCTTCTAATACTATAATATTAAATTTATACTTTACAAGTGTTGGCTGTCAAAGATAGTTCCCTGCCTGTAGTTAGACACTCGTCGAAAGCTGCACATTAATGGTTCTCAGGTTTCGCTCTCGTATGCTGAGACTGAGAGGCACGGTATCTGGCACCCAAGTACTTGAACAAGGATCGACAAGGCGGCTTCAGTACCCCGTAAGGATCGATAAGGCTCGATAAGGCTCGATGTCAACAATCAACGACTGTGATCAGAGGACAGCACTGGCCAGCCCTCTGAAATCATCAATGAACGCTAGTGTAGAGCAGCGGCGTTATTCAGGCAACGAGCAGACTGTGTGACAACGATTCAGCCGCTTCTCCAATCGACGACGCAAGTTGTAGTTCCAACATTCCTCGTACATCTCAGGCTTCTCCAGCGGTAGGAATGCTTTCACCCATGGTTGGGCACACCAGACTTGAGCCTTCTTTTCACCCTAAACAGGGCCCTTCAAGGCGACGACTTGAAAACGGCTCTCGTGAACAACAGAGCCCAGAAATGATTCGACAGCGGCTCTCATATGCAACAGAGCCCAGAGATGATCTGGCAGCGTCTAAAAGACATGGCCCAATCGATAGATTAATGAACTATTTAACTGCCGCCCTGGTTGGCCCTTGATAAAAATCCTTTTCTCTAAAACAATTTAGTTGCAACAGGACTCAAAAAACTTGTTGACGTTATTCAATTACCAGTTTCTTCACAGATCTTAGATAAGATTTGATAAAACGGCTGTCCAAATTCATCGCCATTCTGAAAAAATTTACTGATTCGAGATGATTTAGTCTTAAACTTTTGACTGAACCAAGGTAATAGCTGGACTTGATTGACCTCTAACAATTTGACTCACTTGAGGCAACGGCTAAACTTGATTGACCTCTAAAAATTTGACTCACTTGAGGCAACGGCTAAACTTGATTGTGGTTCAGCGCTGTCGTGGCTTCTGAGTTCGCCCCAGGCGAGCAAGGTTAAATATAAGGAAGATAACGGCTCCTTCGAAACAAAATCTCCAGACATATTGACGTTCAAAAAGAAACAACAGCAGCCAGGTTCTCAAGGGTGTAGCATGACAATGGCAGTTCTGTCTCAGCAAATTGTACTTTGTGTGGCGGTTGTTTTCAAATTTTTAACGAACGTCAGCCAACTCCATCGTAAAAAACTTGCCGATTCCGTTTTGTTGAGTTCTTAACAACACGACTTCAAGTTTCCAGACATCATCTATCGTTCTGCCTTGTCATGATGACTTGTGTCCGCGACAACTCGGATCCTGGTCACGGCACCAAAAATCCCTCCTGTAACAGTACAGATGCAGGGATGATACAAAACAAGTCCTGGTGTGTTTCTTTCAGAAGGTTTATTGAATCATAATAGGCCGATAATAATACAGAGACCACGAGATATGATGTTGCCTTCTCTCGACTTTAGCTGTAACTAACCTCACCAAAACAACCTACGTCACGACTTGAGCATCCTTATTACTGTTCTACTAGGATGCTCAACCGTGCCCTAAGTTTGCACATCGAAGCCAATAACAGAGATGGTATTCATTCTGCTACACCAACTCCAATGTGGGATGTGTGGCCTCTGGTCAGCCAAGTTCCATCAAAGCTGACACTAATATCTAGCACATCATAGAGTGATGCCTGACTGCTGTGCATGAACATGTCACACATATTTTAGGTTTGAGAGAAAACAGTGTCCTCGAGATCTTCTAACATTGAATATAATTTATTTGCTTTGTTGTGAAATGTTTTCTTGCAGGTTCATATTTTCACAAAAATTATTGAATGTTGTTGCACCCATTCCACAAACTAATGCAGAATAAACAGACTGGCTGTTGATGGCAAAAGATCTATCATCATCATTACTTTTTGCAGCTAGGTATCTTCCACAAATTATTTTTTGCCACAACAAGAGAAGTAAGCCTCTGCATGTGCAGCTAACCCTTTGGCTTTCTTGCTGTCAGTTGTCACAATAAGACTAGTATTTTTACATACTGGACAAAATAACATTTTGATGATTTCATAAATTTCTGAACAATCAACTATAGCTCTGTGTTCCAGTTTCATTGTCATCAACAGAAACATACTTGCTGCTAGATGAGGTCATATATTCATATGTATTGACCAAAAAAAAAAATTGGCTTTGGGTTTTGTCTGCAATAAAAGAGTCACTTCCACAACTTTGAGAACACGATGGTACAGAATCATTCATCATCAAAAGGCAAAAGTCCAGTGAGACGTGGCAAGTGTCAGAGATGTTTAGCTGGGTCGCATTCAGAATTTTCTTAATGTTTATGACATTCTGGTAGACTTTTTGGTGCTTATGAGCATTTGCCAGTTGTAGACTACTAGATTTCATACGCTGAGCAACTGACTGGATGGTAAATTTCTTGGAACGAGGCATTTTTCAATTTGGCGTGTCGATCGGTCGCAAAGCGTAAACATAACAAAATGGCCATCTTGGAAAATATTGGATACCCATGTGATCAGATCCAGTGAAATGCACACTGCTAATCCTAATGAGTAAGGTTCATATATGGAAGTTTCCGGAAGATTACTGGCATGAATGGAGCTTTTTATTGGAAAGTTGGCATGCCAAGACCATGAAGATTCCTGAACATTTTGGGGGAGATAATAACAATTACAAGGGTATTGATACATACAGTTATCTCTTTATGTAAATATCGTTGCTACGGTTTGAAAAAAACGTCAATCTCGTAACAATATTCAATAAATAAACAATTATAGGGTAGTTAAGTAAAATATGAATATTGCAATAAAATAATATTTTGTAAACAAGGGCAAGTACCGAATCTGATAGAAGACATGCTAAGGTGTGTAAAAATGAACTATTTCAAAAATAGCTGACCTGACACAAATTTGTTTTTTTTTTTCCTGCAGCACATCGCCTTAAAGAAAATACAAATTTAACGATTATTAATATTTTATCTATAACCTTTTACTATTTTTTATCTATTAACTTGGCTGGATATATTTTTGAAGTCAGTTAATCTCACACGAATTGGCAGTACAATTGATTGTAAAATTAACTGTAAATGAGTAAATACTGTTAGACAAGTATTTTTATTTTTTAATCTGCAGCATTTGTGTTATATATTTGCATCTCTCATTATTGTTCATCAATGGTAGTGACTGTTGCAGACATTTTTCAACATGGACCCAATCATACTTAGACAATGAAGTTTCATGGCCTGATCATTTTTGAAGACTAAATTTTTAAATGTTAATGATGCATTACTTTGATCATGTTTTTTTTAAATTTGGCATTTACTAATGAGTACCATCACAGCTACATAGGCCTTGCAAAACCAAATTCAATGGTACTTCAATAAAGTCTATATGTCAATTATAAGCAAAGATATTGAGTGTCGTGATCTTAAGCAAAGAAATACTCAGGAATCCACTCAATGAGCTGCTTGCTACTATACCTTTTTTGTTTTTAAATGAACATCTTAGCAGCCATATATCACTGCTCATAATCTATAATTAATAATTAATGAATAATAATTAACTGGAGCGAATTTTTATTTGCTAATTGGGTCACCGCACATCCTATCGAAAAGGGAAGTAACCACTGGGTCTGTAGCACCATTCCGCATAATGAAATAAATATCATGTCAGGTTTTTAAGCTATCATTAATAATGCATAGGGTAATTTATGACTTAGTAATTCATTAGCGTCCAGTTTTAATTGCTAATTGGGTCATGACAAATAATATCTAATCATAGATTATATGAGCAGATAGGCTTCGCTACTCCGATCAAAATGATGTATGATTGCTAAGATGTTCATTTAAAACAAAAAAAGTTTTAGTAGTAAGAAACCAAGGGACTCTTCCAAATGATGGCCCCAAATTATTTTGTGTAAAAAGTATCCCTTACAGGGCCTCATTAGGTGATTATGCTCGTTCCGGGGCGATGTGTTGTCAATCACTTATGTTTGAATGTGTGGTGGTCTGCTAGATCGATCGATGGATGCAATAAATGTTTCTGGGCCCGAAGGGCCCTCACTGTTGCCGGTAGCGAGGGCCCTCCGGGCCCAGAAACATTTATTGCATCCATCAATCAGTCTAGCAGTCCACCATACTCACTTATATGATTCTTTATTTCAATAAGTTATTATGCTTGTTCCGGGGGGCGATATGTACAATGTTTTCCCTGCGGGATTTGATGCTAACGGACAGTCAGTGGTCGCTGAAGTTGACGAGAGCTACTTTTTCCACCGTAGGTACCATAGTGGTCACGTTCATCATGGTCAATGGGTAGTTGGGCTGGTTGAACGCGGTAGTGGTCGTTGCTGGTTGGAAGTTGTGGATAGGCGAGATGCGACAACACTGGAACGCATTATAAGTGATCGTGTCTTACCAAGAACAAATATTGTTACCGATGCCTGGCGAGGCTACAACAACATTGGTCAACTAAACCATGGCATCTATAATCATACAGTTGTTGTTCATGCTAGTAATTTTGTTGACCATGTACACAGTGACATTCACACCCAAACAATTGAAGGGTTATGGATGCAAGTGAAAAGGAAACAACGTTACCAAGGCGGCACTAGCCATGCATTGTTTAATACTACATATTTAGCAGAGTTTCGGTGGCGGCAGTCACAAAAAACGTTTTCAGACAGTATTTACAACTTTTGTGCCCACAATTTCCACATATACCTGTCAAATATTACGTGTTATATTGGTACATATTTCGATTTTCTCAGTTCTATATTTTAGTTCGTAGTGGTTAATATTTTTTTTAAATTATAGTACATGATGAGGCCTGTAATGGATACTTTTTACACTAAATAATTCGGGACTGTCGTTCGGAGAGGTGCCAAAACCAAATTTTTATCATTTCAACACCACATGAAGAAAGGAAAGGCACCCGGTCCAGTGAATATAACGTTGGAGGAAACTGAGCTGGGACATAAAGCAAACTTGCTCAATGAGTGAATTCTCAAGTATTTCTTTGTTCAAGATACCAACACTCAAATATGAATATCTCCACTTAGAATTGACATACAGTCATCATTGGATTTGGGGTTCAATGGCTAACTATCTGTCATGGTCTCATTACTATTAGTAAATACAAAATAAGAAAAAAATTATCAAAATAACTATTGATACTTTATATATAATTAATATACGATTATTAGTATTCTGTTCACAACTATATGATGGACATAATGTCATTAGACGTACAATCGTACATTATAAATACAAATTAAAATTATAAATTAAAAATAAATGTTCCTAAACGAAATCCGAGGATATGTGAAAAATTATATACAAAAATAATTGGTTAACAATGAACAACGTATATTATATAATAATATATTTCAATTAAAGCTCAGGAGGTTTGAGCAGGATATTGACAAAAACAATACGTAGCGTGTTCCATCACCCATTACCCGAAGTAAAAAACAAAAATCATGTACGGAATCATCCCGCCATTAAAAATCTTGTCCCGGAAAACGCTATTTACCATGCATTCTTTCGATGTCATTCATTCATTCAAATCTCACGTGACAAGAACACACGTCATCCTGGGTTTTCCAGGAAAGATTGGCCCAATATTCCGTGCACGGCGATTTATTGAAATCATGGTGAACTTTTATATAAATAAAGAATATATTTTATACTTACCGTAATTAATTTTTTTTTGGCATATATAATAGATATACGTAAATTTTAGATGGATTTTCAAATTCTCCATCCAAATTTACATACATTTGGAAAGTTTCATCTCAATATATGCTTTATTTGTGGATGAAAACAAACTTTTCTGCGAGGATGTGTCTTTGTTCTTTGGGCATATCGATCGGACGGGGATGTACACTTTGTAACATTATTCTGGCGCTTATAATAGACACAAATAAATTTTGGATGGATTTTCAACTTCTCCATCCAAATTTATAGTGAGCCCTATCATCATTTTAATTTTGAGTATTTACAAATGGGACCGCCACAGTAGATAGGCCTTGAAATTCAAGATATTTACATTTTTGTGAAGGTGAGACCAGTTGCGATTTCTCATGCTATTCACCTGTAATTAGAACTCTCCAGTGTGTCAGATTACCTCCTCCAGCGGGTGTGCATGTCTGTTCATGCGAGATGGTCTCAAACGGTCGTATGAAAACTGACTTCAAATATATGTTCCATCGTGTTAAATGATTACAAAATAGTACAAGTATACAAATAAATTATTAATAATCTTTAAACTTGTGTTCTCTTTAACTTTAGTAGGTCTAATCGCACGTTTTGTGTGTTGAAAAGTGTAGCGCAATCGATATGTGCAGCCGTCATGACCCGTGGGTTTCCAATTCACAAAGTCACATCTTCGCAGAAAATCTGTTTTTCAAGCACAATTCGAGCAAGTTTAGCGATGAAACTTTGCTGATTCAGGGGCGATATTTTATATGGCAATTAAAATTTACATTAAACAAAGACATCTATTGGATCCATCGATTCCGATACGCGATCATTCCGCTGCCTCTGTGGGATGCGTTCCCCGGCAGTCGGCAGCTCGCACATATCCATAGAGCACACTTTTTTCACAAATTTCCAGTTTCTTAGTTCTATATAATATTTTAGTTTGTAATGTTTAATAGTTCCTATTATATCACCTAATAATTTTGTGAAAAATAAAAATAAAAAAATATGCCCAGCCAGAAACAGAACCCCTGTCTCCTGCGTGACAGGCGGACTGCTTACGACTACGCTAGCGAGGACACAATGTTCGTTCTACAAAGATATTTATATAGTCAAGCCGCCGTTTTGGGTTTCATGATCTAACATCTTTGCCTGTTTTTCAACCATAATTAAAGCAAGTTAAGTGTGAAACTTTCCAAATTTCCGAAAATTTGATGCAGAATTCGAAGATCCATCTACAATTGATGGTTTTCTATTGAAAGCGCCAGAAAAAGATTATTTACGGTTCAATGTGTCGTTTTCATTTTTCTCCCCGTGCGGGGTTGGTCTCAACCAAACGGGTCATAGGCGGAATATGAAAACTGACTTCAAAAATATGTTCCGTCATGTTAATTGATTAAAAAATAGTACAAGTATACAAATAAATTATTAATAATCTTTAAACTTCTGTTCTCTTTAACTTTTGTAGGTCAAATCGCACGTTTTGAGTGTTGAAAAGTGAAAGTGTACATGCCATGCCGGTCGGTATGCGCATGTGCAGTCGCCATGGCACATGCATGGCCTTGCATTTTCCGATTCACAAAGACACGCTTTGCAGAAAATTTAGTTTTTCATCCACATCGCAAATACAGCGATGAAACTTTCCAGATATATTTAAAATTGTATGCAGAATTCAAAAATACATATATAATTGAAGACGTTCTATCTACAGCGTAAAAAAAAAATTAATTACGGTAAGTATGAAATATATTCTTATTTAAATAAAAGGTTACGATGATTTCAACCAATCGCTGTGTACGGAATATTAGGCAAACCATTCCTGGAAAACCCAAGATGACGTGTGTTCTTGTCACGTGAGATTTGAATGAATGAATGACATCGAAAGAATGCGTGGTAAATTAGATAGCATTTTCCGGGACAAAGTGAGTCACCGCTTAGTGACTCCGTATATCACTTTTTTTTTTCATTTCCGGTAAAGGCACACGATGGGACTCGCTAAAATTTACATACATTTGGAAAGTTTCATCGCAGTATATGTTTTATTTGTGGATGAAAAAGAACATTTTCAGCGAAGCGTGCCTTGTGAATGGGTAAATGCATGGCCATGTGCCAAGGTGACTGCGCATGTGCATATCGATTGAATTGGCATGTACACTTTCACTTTTCAACACTCAAAACGTGCAATTTGACCTACTAAAGTTAAAGAGAACACAAGTTTAAAGATTATTAATAATTTATTTGTATACTTGTACTATCTTTTAATCATTTAACATGACGGAACATTTTTTGAAGTCAGTTTTCATAATCCGTCTATGACCCATGTTGGTTGAGACCAACCTCGCGCGCGGAGAAAAATGAAAATGGCAAGCTGAACCGCAAATAATTTTTTTCTGGCACTTTCAATAGAAAACCATCAATTGTAGATGAATCTTCGAATTCTGTATTCAATTTTACAGAAGTTGGAAAGTTTAATCGCTAAGCTTGCTTTAACTGTGGTTAAAAAAACAGGCGAAAATATTACGATCATGTAACCCAAAACGGCGGCTTGACTATATAAATATTTTTGTAGAGAAAGGATTGTGTTCTTGCTAGCGTTGTCGTAAGCAGTCCGCCTGTCACGTGGGAGGCCGGGGTTCTGTTCCCGGCTGGGCATTTTTTTTTTTTAAATTTTTCACAAAATTATTAGGTGATATTATAGAAGCTATTAAACATTACGAACTAAAATATTATATAGAACTAAGAAACCGGAAGTTTGTGAATAAAGTGTGCTCTATGGATCTGTGCGAGCTGCCGACTGCCAGGGAATGCATCCCACAGAGGCAGCAGAATGATCGCGTAATGGAATCGATGAATCCAATAGATGTCTTTGTTTAATGTGAATTTTAATTGCCATATAAAATATTGCCCCTGAATCAGCATAGTTTCATCGCTAAACTTGCTCAAATTGTGGTTGAAAAACATATTTTCTGCGAAGATGTGACTTTGTGAATGGGTTATGACGGCCGTGCATATCGATTATGCTACACTTTTCAACACATAAAACGTGCAATTTGACCTACTAAAGTTAAAGAGAACACAATTTTAAAGATCATTAATAATATATTTGTATACTTGTACTATTTTGTAATCATTTAACATGATGGAACATATTTTTGAAGTCAGTTTTCATACGACCATTTGAGACAATCTCGCACGCACACACACGGACACCCGCTGGGGGAGGTAATGGACACACTAGAGAGTTCCACTTACGGGTGAATAGCATGAAAAACCACAACTAGTCTCACCTTCACAAAAATGTGAATATCTTCACTTATAAGTGACATACAGGTATCATTGAGGTACCATTAGATTTTGAATTTCAAGGCCTATCTTCTGTGGCCGTCTCATTAGTAAATTCTCAAATTAAAATTGTCACAGGACTTGCTACCCGATGAAATTGATAGTAATGATAGGTCTCGCTACAATACGAATTATACGCATTGATTGGAAGATGAACTTCGCATTCTAAAGCGAACAGTTTCTTTAGCAGAGCTGACAAATGTACTCACCCTCTACTGTAAATCCTATGTCGTCTTTAAATTGAGTCAATATTTCGATTCCTAAATTTAGGGGCTCAATTTCCAACGTTATGTTGTCTGAACCGGATGCCTTTGCTTTCTTCTCGCAGTGTTATGTATCTTCAACTTCAACTGCCGTCGCAAGTCATGTTGGGCTGTCGCCACTGTTTGATTGATTGATCTAGGAACCGACATCACAGCATTCGGGGCATTCCCACAGGCGCTCCGTCCCCATCCTCAGCAGCCAGCGAAGAGTTCCAACACTAATTGTACCAGTAGCAATCTGATTATATGTCCGTCTCACCTTTCCTCTGAGCGTCGAGCGTCGGCCAGATCCCCTCGCCATTGTCTGCGAAACTACATCCGGTCTCCATTACAGTAATAGACACACAGTATTATTTGGCGCTCACAGAAGAAGAAGAAGGAAATAGAGATTAGAAGACGCACTAGACAACATAAAATTTGAAAGCTATAATAGTTACCGACCGGGATAACTATTGATATCCCGGTCGGTAACTATTATAGTTTAAGCTTTCAAATTTTATGTTGTCTAGTGCGTCTTCTAATCTCTATTTTCTTCTTCTTCTTCTTCTGTGAGCGCCAAATAATACTATGTGTGCCTACTTATGTAATTAATTGTCTTAGTGGCCTCAACGGTTCTCCCCATTTATTCCTTTACAGTAAACAAATATAGTCTAGTTCATTGCACCTTGTCAGCAACTTACTTGCGACAGGTATTTCAGGACTCCCCTACTTTTGCACCACACGAAATAATAACTCGTGTCATTTGCAAAAGGGATACAATTTATTTAGAGCTGATTACAAACAAGCTCCGCGAGCGGTATACTTCATTGACAATAAACATCATAGTACATTACACAGATGCAATGAAGAGGGGATAATGATACTATTAATCACTGAATGGAATCTAAAGCCTAACAATCACTATTGTCTATAAACTTATAGTATTCATAAGGAACACGTCTACTCTCTAGCCGTCTCAGTCGCAGTCTGAGCCACGCTTCTAGTTGCGTGTTCAAACACGGACGTTGGATCCTCCGTGCGCTGGCGAGTCTTGCGTGCGTGGTGTCCCAGCACGCTGGTCAGTTAACTAGAGTAACCTGTACTCCACGGTTACTCGTCGAGGCGAGTTTCCTAGTGTCTTGGGAAACCCTCGCTCACTTACACTCAATGCCCTCTTGGTTGACACAAGTGTGTCCCGTTGTAAAGCTGTTTATAGCGCTGGTGTCTCTTCTGTCTGGTGTTCTCTAATGGTCTCTGTCTTAGCTCTATTTCTTATATTCTCAACTCTGTAAACTCTTATCCAGATCTTTGACACACCTGGTATGATCCCATTTCTCAATATGATCTGTGTACATTGAGAAATGGCATGGGAATATAAAACAAATTCAACATAGAAGTACAGAACAGATTTAATATATTGTTTGATCTAGAGATCTTATTTCAAGACGTAGATGATCAATGGGAAATGTTGAAGAAGTCAATCAGTTTGACTGCAGAAACAACTATTCCAAAATTAAAGAAGGTGGGTTGTAAGAAATGGATGACAGAAGAAATTTTACAACTATTGGAAACAAGAAGACTCAGAAAAAATAATCCTGCCAAATATCAAGAAATTCACAGACAAGTCAGAATATTATTATGTAAGGAGGCAAAAGAAGCATGGCTTGAGAAAAATTTCATAGACATTGAAAAACAACAATCAATCAATCCATCATGTGCCATGCCGGAAAGCGTGGGTGGTCATGACTCGCCATTTCACTCGATCACCAGAGTCGTGGATCAGCTCAGTGTTCCTGTCTCGTCCATGCTATGTGGCCAAGACATCCAGGTATTTTCCTCTCCGTCTTCCTCTTGGTCTGTTCCCTTCGATCTTGCCAGGTGTCACTAAGTTCTCTAATCCATTACTTTTCATAACATGTCCAAAAAATTTTGACTGTCTACGTCTAATTTCTATAATCAATTTACGATTTTCATTTGTCTCCTGTTGTACTTGGTCATTGGCTTTTCTGTCTATCCATGGTATTCTTTGCATTTTCCTCAGAAACCACATTTCTGCAGCCATCAGGTGTTTTTCAGCTTGACTGTTCA
Organism: Cepaea nemoralis; assembly: GCA_014155875.1. Taxonomy (NCBI): domain Eukaryota; kingdom Metazoa; phylum Mollusca; class Gastropoda; order Stylommatophora; family Helicidae; genus Cepaea; species Cepaea nemoralis. The sequence continues at coordinate 42,586 of JACEFZ010015986.1, forward strand.
TTGTCCAAGTTTCACATCCATATAAAAGAACAAGTCCTATGTATCCCTTCAACACTCTTTTTCTCGTTTCAATTGACATCATTTTATTGGTCAGAACGTTTTTCATCTTACGCCATTACGCTACTTTCGCCATGGCGATTCTTGTTCTAATCTCTTCATGGCATCACCCATTAGATGTTATGATTGTTCCGAGATAATTGTATCGATTCACTTGTTGAAGAATATTCCCATTTACTTGTATATTACATTGTGATACTTCGTTCTTCCTAGTGACGACCATAACCTGTGTCTTTTTACAATTTAATTCTAACCCCTGTGAAACACCACAACAGTCAAAATGCCAAATCAATGCACAAAGAATTCAGGAACTTACTAATAAAAGAACAAGTACATAAGCAGGCTATCTAAATACAAAAGATGGCTAAATCATAATTAAAAAAGATCAGATTCTACATGTGAAAAAAAACACCTTTATGATGGTAACAGAGATGAACAGTATGACTATGATATTCGAATTAATAATGAAGGACCGCCAGTTTTGAAGATTTTGTCCCAGTTATGCCTGCCTCTTCATGGGCTATCTGGAGCACCAGGTATGGAGTCATTACACCGATAGGCTCCCGGAGCTCTACAGGAGATACATCAACGACTGCTTTGGTGTTTCACACATGCTTTTGTCAGATCTCCAGGACTTCATTTCCTTTTTCTCCAACTTTCATCCTAGCATCAGACTCACCTCCACTATTTCTTCGTTGGCTGTCAATTTCCTAGATCTAACAGTCTCTTTAGGCCCCGCTGGTTTGCGTACGACGGTTTATTAAATTAATATTATAAACCTACTGACTCCCACGCATTCCTTCTCTACACCTCCTCTCATCCCCCCTCTTGTAAGGACTATATTCGTGTTTCCCAATTGTTACGCCTCCGATAACGACTTCCGTCAAAAAGATCACGAAATGTTGGATTTTTTCCGTCTTCGTGGTTATCCTGATAAAGTTTTGTCTACAGCCCTTCACCGCTGTCAGTCTATCAGTCGCACCGAGGCTCTCTTCTCCAGGCCTAAACCACGTAGCAACAGGCCGATCCTTTCATTAACCTACCATCCCCACAATATTGCTGCCAAGAATATCCTCCTTAGGCATCTATCTATTCCCCAGGCAGACCCGATCACTCGCGATGTCTTTTCAGAGGCCCCTCTGGTGGCTTACAGGCGGGATCGTAACCTCAGGGATGTGCTGGTCCATAGTAGTCTACCCCACCTCCATACGTCTCTTCTTGGTACGATGGCTTGTCTTCGATCACGTTGCAATACCTGCCCATATGTACTTTGAATCCAGAGTCTGGCATTCCCCAAGACCACTTTCCACATTCGTGAGGGTTTCTCATGCACCAGTCGCAACGTCATTTATGCGATCGTCTGCACTCGTTGCGACATGAGGTATATCGGTGAGACAGGCTTACGTCTTGCTGACAGATTTACGCAACACCTATCTGATATCAACAGTGGTGCCCACAAACCGGTGCCCATGCACTTCAACAGTTCTGACCACTGTGGCGTGGCGGACATACAGGTCACGGCGCTCAAATCGTGCGCATCTCACGAACGTGATCGCAAGACGTTGGAAAACCGCCTCATCTTCCAGTTGGGGACACTCTCCCCTCACGGCCTTAATGTCCAACATAATTTCATTTAACTTCCTACTCCCCCCTTCTCTCTCTCTCTCTCTCTCTCTCTCTCTCTCTCTCTCTCTCTCTCTCTCTCTCTCTCTCTCTCTCTCTCTCTCTCTCCCGCGGCCGTATAGCCCACTAGAACAACGTGATAGCGTATCTTTTACAGAGTGGTGCCATTATCCTTAGCATTACTTTTGCCTTTAGTGATTTTTTGGCAAGTTTGCGTTCAGTTGCTGTCATTGCCTTCTGAGCTATCCTATTGCATGCTATCCTATGCTAATGTAATATAATAAAAACGTCCCTACCCTTTCCTATTTATTGACTCCCTTAAAAATAAACAACCCCTTACTATTACTGTTTAAGTGACTTACTTAATGTAGGAGAAAATAAAACAGCGATAGACTGACCGTGGCACAGCTAAATTTATTTTGGCTTATTTTCTCTCCCGTACCTGGCCAATCCCGGCGAGGGGGAAAACAAAGACTGAAGCGGCCATTTCTAGTCAAGAGAGCACACAAGAAAGTCGACCTTTCCCTTCGGGGAGAAGGTATTTTGCCTTAGAAATATATCAGTCTCTGCAACTATTGGTATGTTTTTTTTTTTGTTAGCATATCCTTTTACAGGACTTAGCTGTCAACACCAGCATCTTTTCAGCTGTATGTTGATCTCTTGGCAAGATTACGCTCAGTAGTTTGCCATTGCTTTCTGAGCGGCCGGCTCAGTATCCCGCAAGTCACGAGCTAGGGTCGAACCGCCTCAGCTCTCGCTCCGCTACGAGACTCTACGTGATAAACGGGATTACAGAGAGAAAGTGTTGTAACCCCACAGCCATAGAGACTTGGTATGTTATATCTACATTATTAAAATGTATTCATGTATTTTTATAAAGTACACATACCAGTGTGTTAATTAAGAATTAATTAGAATGATAATTCAACAGTTCTTGTAAGCTAGAGTCTGATTTTATTTTTACCAATGAAGCACATGTTCTGCACGCTGTAATCTTTCCTATGTTTTACAATTTCTAATCCTTATGTTAATATCTTTTATAGGCATTATGAACTTATATCTAACTAATAGTGTTTATAACCTATGAATATTATGTGTACTGTAGTACACATAAAGTATCAACTCTCATGTCTGAAACACATTCTAGAGATTTTCTCAATGTAGGAGCAGACCCCTGATTCATACTTCATAGTAAAGAACTAGTGTCTGTCAATTTCATATTCCTATGTTAAAACTTCTAGGCACTGTGAACAATATCTCACTATTTATGCTTAGAAATCTGCAAATAATCTATGTACTGTAGAGATTGAACTCTAAAGTACAGTTTCAAAGGTGTTTTATCCATGCGGGGACATACAATGATTACGCATATTCCTGACTCTTATTCAGGGATAAAATACTGCGCCACATCATAATCTGTAACTTGGAACTATAGTGTTAAATTTTAGTACCATCCTTTTGTTTAACAGATTAGTAACCACT
>JACEFZ010015987.1:0-31410 GCA_014155875.1 Cepaea nemoralis
TTTCGGTGTTAAATTTTTTTTTTTTTTAATCTGGCGTTGGATAATCTAGAAAAAAAACATTTTATAAAGTATGGAAGGAAGGACTGAAAGTAAAACTACAAACAATGCAGGTTGTAGCAAAATGTACAAATCGAGCCACTACCAAGATAACAAAACTACCAGGATAAAAGTAAAAGGACAAACCAGCAAAAACGATGCTGTTGGGGAAGTCCCCCCCCCCCCCCCCCCCCCCCCCCCCCCCTAGGGGAGCTCTTTCACCAACATTATTTCCTAGCATATATAAATGACAGAAAATTTTCCAGCCAGAGTACACACCTTTGCAGATGACCTAACCATATGGACATATAAAGAACATATAAGTACAGCTAACAGTAGAATACAGCATGCCATATTAGCGAGAGTCAAAGTCATGGCTATGAATATAAGTGAGGAGAAAATAACATGCAGAGTTTTCGTAAATAAAATGCAAATAAAATGCAGCATCGGAAGATAGTATTAAATGAAAAACTATTGCTTCACGAAGAAAATCCAAGTTATCTAGGAGTCACCTTTGTTTGTAGCCTAACATGGAAGACTCAAGTAGAGAAAAATCGAACAGAGCAAGGCAAAGAATGACAATCATGTAAAAGCTTGTCGTTACAACGTGGGAAGTCCAAAACCAAGGACAGCAGATCATAACATTAGACCTGAAGACAACGCCTATTAACGAACTAGAAAATATCATTTGTCTACAAACAATGCAGGACAGAAGAGATCATAGAGTCCAGCAACAAGCAGAAAAAAATTAGAAGATTGACAGACCACCCAGTGTATAAAAAGTGTACTGGTATTGGAAAGGGAAGACTGTAGCGAAACAACTTTGTAGAAACCGCAAAAATACAGATTAGGATATATCTTATACTTAACATATCAACAGTCAAAACCATTCCGGTTTCAAGGTGGCGACGGACGGACGAGTTTCATCTCATGCGTGTTGTTTGTGTGCCAGGATGTAAAACCAGGAGTTTCTACTCAAGATCTGCGCGGATGCTACGGAGTTCGTGCAGCGAGCGAAGCAATCCTTGAGTGAATTTTTCGCAGCGTGTGTGGTTTCTGTGGTGTTCGGGTTTTTCAACATGGCGGAACAACGTGTTCTCCGAGCGGTTGGCAGTCAACCTAACATGACGGCTTGGGCGCCGGGCAGGTTGCAAGCGACAAGGTAAGCGTGGTGGTTTAAGACGTTTTAGACTCAAGTGTGACCGTCTGGGCCTCAGGAATATCAGTATTCTATATTGGAACTACGCCAGCGTAAAACAACGGGGTCCTATTTTAGAAAATCTGGTTTACAGGAATGACATTGTAGCGCTCCAGAAGACAAGACTGGGTGATCAGCTTCTCCGAATTGCCGGCTTCAAATGTTTCTACAACAGACGACATCTGGGAATGGCGATTCTCATTCGCAACAGCATGGTGGCGTCAGAGCTAGATATGTCCAGTTGGGACAGTGACGATATACAAATACAGGCGGTAAGAGTTCAATCCAGCCTACCATTCGTGCTGGTTAATGTTTATGCCCGCAACGCAAGTATGGATTCCCACCAGAAGTGGCAGTGCTTTAGTGACATATTAGGTCAAGAGAGAAATGTTATTTTCTGTGGTGATTTCAACGCTAAATGCAGATCATGAGGAAACATTTTCTCCAACACACAAGGGAAGGAGCTCGAGACTGCACTTGAAACCATTGACCCCCGGGAAGGTTAACCCGGTCAACAAATGCCCGCAGAAGTCGGATGTGTCGGCCTAACGGCGCAAGAACGCAGCTCTGCTGTAAACAGGCATAACGCAATCACATCCGAAAAAAAAACTCCGGATGAACGAAGAAGAAGAAGAAGAAGAAGAAGAAGAAGAAGAAGAAGAAGAAGAAGAAGAAGAAGAAGAAGAAGAAGAAGAAGAAGAAACCATTGACCTGGTTTGTATCAACAGTGGCTGTGTCACCAGGACAGCAAGCCGTCCAGGGGATGAGGACAGTGCTATTGATCTGGCGCTGGTTTCTCCTTCACTCACTACAGTGTGTAGATGGAGTGTCCTAGGACACCACGGCAGCGACCACCACCCTTGCAGCATATTGGTGGAGAAAGGCAGAACCAGGCAGCACAAGTTAACGGTCAAGACTTTCCAGTATGACAGTATAGGGCAAGATGTGATGAGTAAAATAAGACGTGACAAGCGCAGAAAGCTTCAGGGCAGGGGGAAAAAAAAGCTGGGAGCAGCCACCGTGGTGGAATCTTGCGGTGGAGAAGGCGTGGTTGGATAAACGTTGTGCTGAAAGGAGATGGCAAAATGCCAAGAAGAACATAGCTGTCCATCCCAGTCCCAGCATGCACTTAGAAAGAGAGATGCACACAAAAGTAAGCTATTTCAAAAAACTGGTCAAGGTGGTTAAAAGTGAAAAATAGGCAGAGGTGTGTCAAAGAGGAAGCAGACAAGTCACTGAAATTGTTCTGGCGACTACATAAAAGCATGAGCGGGGTAGTCAAGAATAAGAGCATTTCTGACTTCCAAGGTGCTGACCTCATCTGGCAGAGGACTGACGAGGACAAGGGCAAAGCCCTCTTTGAACTATATCTAGAGCAGAGCAGCCAGACAGACATGAGAGGCCGAAATCTTGCCAAGGAGGTCACGTCAGACAGGTGCAAGGTCCAGAACACTTCGGATGAAGACACAGTGTCAGTGAAAGAAATTAAGGCTGTGCTTCGACGATCAAAAAACAGCGCTCCAGGGCCAGATGGCATAAGATACAACGACATCAATAAGTGTACCGACAACGAGCTAGAGGAACTAGCAGACATGTACAACAACAGTATAGGGAGTGTTAGCATCAAGGAGGAGTGGTTACACAGCTATCTGATTCCTTTGCCGAAGCCTGGCAAAGACCACACAAAAATTCAGAGATATCGAGTTATAACCATGCAGAATACAATAGGCAAGCTGCTGGAGAAGTTAATTGCCAGGAAAATATCAAGCCAGCTAGAGAGGCAAGGTGTTTTCCCACCTACCCTGGGTGGGTACCGTCCAAAAAGAGAAACATGGACCAATGCAGCAGTTTTTGCTCATGATGTCTATGAAGGTTTCCACTCAGGCATTGAAACCTTTGCTGCAGAAATTGATCTAGAGGACGCGTACAACAGAGTACCATTGGATTTTTTAATGCTTCAGCTTCTTGAACTCAAAACAAGTCCATTCCTCCTTAGTTGGATCGCTGCAGCCCTCTTCCAAAGGAAAGCAGTTTTTAGATGTGGCAGTTGGACGTCGGAACCAACAACAATAAATCCTGGCCTACCACAGGGATCCCCATTATCTCCGGTACTGTTCAACGCCTACACTGTGAGAATCAACAGTGAGCAGATCACTGGACCTGGTAGGACATTGTCAAATGCCGACAATGTTTTAGTGTATTGCCAGGGTAAGGATAGAGATCAGGTTGCTGTGGAACTACAAACCGAACTCAATCGCATAAGTTCTTGGTGTGTTGAGGCTGGGGCAATGGTCAACCCAACAAAGGCAACAGTGACTTGTTTCTCGTTGAATAATCATATTGTCAACACTCCAACATCAACTGTAAATCTGTGTTCAGAGACGGTGGAAAGAACGCAGGCAATGAATTACCTGAGGATGCGGTTTGATCGAAGTCTTGCTTATAATGAGCACATAGATCAGGTGATAACAAAGGCCAAGCGGGGTTTGGCTGCGATGCGGGTGATGGCGGCAGCAAACTGTGAGCAGCGCCATCTATGTCTTCTATACGAAGGGCTGGTCATGTCTGTTTTTGAGTATGCGATGGCAATCCAGACTCTCAGCCGTAAGCAGATAGAAAGGATGGAAAGGATACAGAATGAATCTATGCGCATTATTCTTGGATGTACAAGAGATACAGCATGCAGGGCGATGCGCTACCTTTTTGATTTTCCAACCATTAAAGACAGATTACATGTCTGCAGAGCTCGCGCCTACCTCAGAGTTAACGCAAACACACAACATCCACTGTATAGCGAAATTATGAAGGTGAAGGGCAGCAGGTTAAAAAGAGGACGGTCGTGGATGGGTCAAGCCGAAGACATTCTTCAACAGGTGTGTCCATTTGAGGACTTAGAACCTGGCGCGGAGTGGGTACAAGTGCCAACAGATTTCTGCACATCCTTTTCAGTTTGCATCCAACTAGACAGAAAATGCAGACAAGAAAACCCGGCAGTTGTGGAGGCGGAAGTACAAGCGTTGATTTTCGAGGATTTGCTAGACAGTGATGCTGTCATTTACACAGGTGGGTCGGTCGTCCGACATGTGAGAAGCTCATGGGCCTTTACGGTTCAGGCCGGAGGGAGAATTGTGAAGGACTCTGGTGCTTTTGCTGAGACCACAAGTAGCCTGACTATGGAAGTCATGGCAGTAAGTAAAGCAATAACATGGCTCGAGACACAGACATTCACTAGGGCATGTTTCCTTAGCGACTCAATGAACATGCTCATGAGGATAGAGATGGAGGAGATCCGAAGAGAATGGTTGCTGTCTCTGGAGCGGTCTCGGCTTGGCAAAGATTAGTTTCATCTTCGTGCCAGGGCATGCGGGAGTACAAGGGAATGAGCGGGCTGACAAGTTCGCAGGTAACGCTACTGTGGAGGGCGGACGCGCCAAGGACCAGGCCGAAATTCTGAATGCTCTACGACAGTGTTTCCCAACCTTTTTTGTGCTATGCCCCACCTAAACCTTTCTAATATTCTTATGCCCCCCCCCCTTTTCCTGTCCCACGCCCCCCCCCCCCTCCCCCAACATATACATTATGTTTAATATTCAAAAATTGAAATGTTCACTAAAGAAACTTTTTTTTTTTTTTTTGGTTTGGCGGTTACCCCAGACCAGCTGGTTCCCCCGCCTCTCCCTTTTTTTGGCGTGGACCCTTAGTCCCACTGTGAGCTATTGCCCACAGTGGTCCACCGGGCCCACATTTAGAGTGATGCTATGTGAGGTGGTGTGATCACCTCGGTCCCCGACCAGACCAGGCGCACTACTGGTGATGGACAGCAAATCGCTTCTCGGCCTTTTGGCTAAGAGATCGCATACCGGCCCTTTGGCTAAGATCCAAGTATATTCACTAAAGAAACTTGATTGATAGGTTTTTAGGAAGAAATCACTAGGAAATTATTGAGCAACCACAGTAAGTAAATTTTCAAAACATATAATGGAGAACTGAAATTGAAGTACAAAATAATTTTACTGAAAGATTTTTCTATATTATTTTAATCATTAGTAATTATTTATTATTTAAATTTAGTGAGATCCTTGCGCTTGATGCTTGCTGCAAAGAGATCTTATGTCAGGTTCCAATTTAGTTAACTTCAGTCTCAAGTCTCCCCGTTTTGTTATATCCAGCCGATTTCTTCCATTTTCGAATTGCCCCCCTTAGCAATTGAATTGCCCCCCTGTGGGGCGTAGGCCCCACGTTGGGAAACACTGCTCTACGAGAAGTAAGACTTTTGCGAGAACCAAGTGATGACTGTGAATCTACAACCATGGCCAGACTGCGAAAACAGCAAATTAAAAGAGGGGTGGCCAAACAAGAACACTATGCAGGAAGCCAAAGAAGACTGATAAACCAACACAGAACTGGTGTCGTTAGCCGCTACACGCTGCGGGATTTGCTGAGGAGGGGATCCGAGCACTTATAAACTGAATGGTTCGATGTGCAATGAGGATGAACTGTCGACTAACTAACTAACAGTCAAAACCAATGTACAATCTAAAAATTAGAGCGAAGAAAACAGTAATTGGCAACCGGAGGGCTCTCAAGTATCTTCAAAGCAGAGGTAGACACTTTGAAAACTGTAACAGACATGTTTTTTTGTGTGGATGGAAATAAAAAGGAAAATATAGCTGCAAAGTTAGCTGTCTCAATACTGAAGAGCAAAAACAGCACATAACTAGCAGACCAAAGAGCAGCACTCCATGGACTATGTTAGAAATAATTTTAAACAGTTGTAATACAGTGGATCTCATCACATTGCAGTATACCTGGAAATGAAGAGGCTGACAGACTAGCAAAAGAGGGCGGACGACTACCACAGCCTGGCATAGACATAACTTATAATGAGACAAAGAGGTTTATCAAAAGCACTTATAGAACCAAATGGGAATCAGAGCATCCAGGCCACCAGAAATATGGTGTATATTACAAACTTGACAGAAGTGAACAAGTAGCAATCTTTAGACTCCGCACATGACAAAACAGGCTGAAATACCACTTGTTCAATAAACTAAAGATAGAAGATACTGATTAATGAAATTGTGGAACTGGTAAAATGACAGCCAGCATTTACTGCAGAAGTGTCTAATACAGCTAGTGCTCGACTTACGACCTATGAAACTTACGACCATTCGACTTTACGACCACAGTCACTAGAAGAAAGAAGAGAAGCCAAGAAAGAAGAGGAGGAGTCAGAAAGAAAGTTCACCACTAAGTGATTATCAGAAGGTTTATCTTTACTGAATAAACTTCTAATACATTTCGAAGCAATGGACCCAAACATCGAACTATTTGCAAGGATTGAACGGATGGCGCACGATGTGTTTCGTCCGTATCGTGAAATTTATGATGAAAAAAGAAACATACAATTCAGACAAAGATCACCATGTTTATGAAAAAACCAACTCCGGTACCCCCAAATGCTGCCTTAGATGACGACATTAATGATCTGCAGCCAAGCACCAGTGGCCAATAAAATGTTTCGTGCATGTTTATATATTTTCATGTTAATGACAGTTTGATGTGTTTTGTTATTGGGAAAATGTTTCCTATAGTATTTTCCACACCTGTATTTTGTATGTTTTGCAAATATTAAACCAGTTGTATATGTACAGCTAATGCAGTGTTTTTCTTAAACCTGACGATGTAAACATAAGAAACAAAATAGTGTAGAAATGATACAAATGGCACAGAATGAACATCGAAAATTATGATTATTAACAATAATAAAAGACATGATATAATTTAACTAAAATATTTTTATAACATCACTTCACATTACTGAACACATAGCGTACTCAACTTACGACAAATCGTGTTACGACCGGTCTGTCGGAACCGATTGTGGTCGTAAGTCGAGCACTATCTGTATATGCAGAACAGAGAATGTTGTTTTGGCTTACATCTGCTTCATTTGAGTGCAAACTCTATCGAGCTTTCAACAAGCTCAAGCTAACTGCTGCTTTCTTTAACTCTATTCAGGTTGACTTCTGAAAGTGTACGAAGAGGAATGATCCTAGCCTGCCACATGTCATGCCACAAGTATATTGGTGGCAAAAGGCCTCCTAGTTGCATGAAATGGAATATTGCTTGGCTAGCGAATCCATTACGTATGAAGTCCGAATCGAAAGCCCACTATGTGGATGTCATCTGCAGACCGCTCTTCTAAATAAGCCAGCTAGGATGGAGGGATGAAGATGACACTACAACATTGAGAGTCGAATGTTCTACGAAAAGGTTAACAAACAGATGAAGAATTCGGACGTGTCGGCCGAAAGGCGCAGATATAGCAGCTCTACTGTGAACAGACCACAGCGCAATTAAGTCCAAAATAAACATTTCGGACGAACGAAGAAGAAGAAGACATAGTCGTCTTCTTTACTCTTAAAAAAAAAGCAACGCAACATTATTGCAGTTTCAATTGCAAAAATTGTACCAGTGTTTTATTTTCACGGAATTAATGTTTCAATCCTGACAGGTTCTAGCGATGCCGGTCCGTAAGAACAGGACCACTGTAGGATCTTCTAGCCCAAAGACCAGCGTCGTGCAGCCGGTTCCTGACCGTTTGATCTGAAATTCGACGAGCTCCTGGCATTGACTGGACCGTGGAGGACGCAGATGCAAATCGATTTCTAACGTGACGCAGCCGTATGAAGCGGTCATTGGCAGCATTTGTAATTCTAGGTCTTCTATTGCGCGGCCGATCTGCCACTGAGCCAGTTTCTTGAAATCGACCCCCCCCCCCCCCCACCCCCAAATCGACTAATGGTGCTTCTAACCACATTAAATTCTCTGGCTACTACACTTTGTGACTGTCCAGCCTGTAAATGTCCAATGATGATGAGTCGTTGTTCTACAGTGAGATGAGCCATACTTGCGCATTGAATTTCCAACTGAATTTATTCGAGGAACGTCAATCTTTTATAGGCATTCAATAATATGGTCAGATAGATTTGTGTTCAGTACGTTTCACGGGGTTATCATGAACCTGTCACGAATTTTTGTCAAAAATATTGTTTTGACCGTGGCCTCTTTCATGACCTCACGAATAATTTCAGTACAATTCAGGTAACCACGAGAAGTTATTGACAAGATGGACATAGTTGATATGTTGACTGATGTCCAATCAACGAATATCTTTTATAAAAGTAACACCAAAAATGTTGCGTGTCTTTTTTGAACAGTATAATTTCCCCACCGGGCTCCGTGGCTAAGGACTTGCGAACGCGGTTTGTGAGCCCGTATACCCGGGTTCGAAACACAGCGGTGCTGGCCTTTTCGAAAAAAGGTATAGGTGCCTGTCGTTCAGAAAGCAATGGCAAACTATTGAACGTACAATATGCCCAGGAATCACGAACAGCGAAAATGCTGGGGTTGACTGCTACGTCCTGTGAAGGACATGCAACTAAAAATAAATTTCCCATTCTTAATTCTATCTCTCACAATGAACAATTCATTGGACGAGAAAGAGAAGGCGTATTCCAGTTTGTCCCTTCTCATGACATGCCCAAAGAATGTTATCATTATCGTCATCAAGTGCCTTGCCGTCTGGACTGGGCGACCATGCTTCTCCCCATCTGTGATCACCAGCGGCGTATGTGTTCCTGAGAACATTGCACAATTAGTTTAATGAGACAAGAAATGTGGATTTACGAAAGATAAAGTACAAAATGAGACTGCGGCATTGGAATTACAAATGCAATTTAAATATTGCATACCGAGTTCGAAACACAGCTGCGTGCGATTTGGATGCAGACCACCTTGCACTGGTTTCCATTCAAAGGCATGATTGTAGGAAGCAACGACAAACTACTGAACGCGAACATTCCAAGAGATCATAAACAGCCAAAAAATTGTGGGGTTGACTGCGACTTCCTGTACAGGATATGCAGCTAGCTAAAGCACAAACAACATCATGTACATTTTGAGAACATTAACATCAGAAATGTTTAAACGATCATTATGCTTTAGTGACTACACTAAAGCACTTGATAAGATGAAACAAGAAGACATTATTAGAACGTTGGACATTTTAAACGTTGACGATCAAGATCTGAGAATAGCAAAGAGCAGCCATAAAAATCGACAAACAACCGGAAATGTTTCTTCACGTTAAACACGATGTTAGACAGGGTTGTTTACTATCACCCAATCTATTCAATTTATACATTGAAATAATAATGATATCCATACAACAAGAGATACCGGAATATCGGTAGATGGGCTATTGTAAACAACAAGAAATGATAGTCAGGTGGAGAAAGGAATGTTTCGCATGAAATAGCTATCCTCGCTTCAGAGGTTACAGATTGTGAGAACTTGCGTGGATTTTTTTGCCCTGGCCATGCGGGAGTGCGGGGGGGGGGGGGGGGGGGGATGAACAGGCTGATAGGCTTTCAGGGATTGCACCTCTTGATAGTAGATTACCTATGACAAGGGGAGAGGCGGTCGAGTGCCTGTAGGACTAGGTGGAGAAAGCAAGGGGACAAAATGAGAACCCATATATGGAAAGAATGATATTGCGGGGGATCGACAGGGGTCCTGGAAGAATCTCAAAACTGAAAGGGAAGACCAGGATAACTTTTAATCAGATTAGTTTAGTTTAGTCGATGGATCAACATCACGGCACATGGGTGTAACCCGTAAGTGCTCCGTTCTACTCCTAACTCTCCTGAGTCCGGAGAATCTCAGCTAAGTTCACGAACTCCGTAGCACTGGACTAGGATTCTGAAATACTTTGGGTAGATTGTTAACTCGAAATTTAACCAGGGCAGCGCAGTTAGGCTACTCTTTTTTCGATTCTCCAACTGCCAAGGGATTGTTTTTACCTGTGCAAAAATACGCACAGGCGTCATATCTCACTACCCAGAGACCAGAGGAAATTTTGTTACTAGAAGTCCAAGTGACAAAATCCGTAATTACACAGGGGTTTGAACCCGGGACCTCCAGCACTCGAGGTGAACACCATACCTCGAGACCACTCATCCCCCACTTTTAATCAGATAGCAGTGGGAACGATTAGTAGTATGACTCTTCAGCTGGCTGTTGAACGAGGGTACGAAGCGCTTATGGGAATGTCTTGAGAGCCAGTGATGTCGGTTCTTAGTTCAACTCGACTCAACTCAAGGCCTGCAAAAGGGTCCCTTACTTGTTTACATTTTATGAAGGAAATACTGGACCACTGAATCAACACTAAACTATAGGATGTAAGGAGATAAAGACAATTTACACACCACACACACACACAAGCGCGCGCGCACACACACACCCATACACACACCCATACACACACACCCCATACACACACCCATACACACACACACTCACACACACACACACACACTCACACACACTATCATATAGTTCAACATGAGAACTTGTCTGTCCGTGTAATGAACCAAAACAGCAACCGCAGTAATATGATGATGATGATAATGATGATGATGATGATGATGATGATGGTGGTGATGATGATGACGATGACGACAATGATGATGATGATGATGATGATGATGATGATGATGATGATGATGATGATGATGATGATGAAAAAGAGAGAAGGAAGAAGAAGAAAAGGAAGAAGAAGAAGAGTTATGCATGATCTATCCATATTACGGAGGTGAATCATGGATTATGCGGAGGCTTGGTTTTGTATAAAAATTTCTGTGAACGTCGTGGAAAGAAGAAAAAACGCAACAGAACAATCTTGAAAGTAGTTAACTCACAAATAGAAATGGTAACTCGCATCAGAAGAGGACAACAGACTGTTCTTTAGGCACGTCATCAGAAATGAGAAATTATAATATTTTGTAACAACAGAGAAGATAAGCAAGGAAAGGCCATGAGAGAAGATAACATGAAGGAATATCTGTATTAGAAATGATTGGCAATACACGAGACAGAAGGCTGTGGACAGACATTTAAACCAACGCCACACGGCAATAATTATTATAAGACAGCTGTTAACTTAAATTATCAAAATTCGCTTAGCGGGCAATCTGCAACTGTAACGTATATACATGTTGGCCAGGTTACATTCCGAGAGTGAACCAAATTAGATCTACGCGTATAATTCTATATTTATTTAGCTCTTCATTCACTAGTATCGGTGCCTCTTGTCGTGGAAATTCGGGTTTGCCAATTTTCTCCGTGATGAGAGACCAAACATTTACAGATTGTCAGCAAATCTAGAATGTTTGCTAGATTCTTATCAGGTCGTAAAATTGCGCTGTTGATGGCGAATCTAATTTGCCAGTCACAGCTTTTCTCTTACTGGAGATGAATTTAATCTGCTGGTCACACTTTTCTCTTACTGGTGTGGCGAGTAGATTTTTATCATGTCGTAAAACTGCGCCGTTGATGGCGAATCCAATTTGGTAGTCATAATTTTCTCTTATTGGCGACAAACCAAATGTACCAGTCACACTTTTCTTTTACTGGAGATAAATTCAATCTGCTAGTCACACGTTTCTCTTACTGGAGATAAATTCAATCTGCTAGTCACACGTTTCTCTTACTGGAGATAAATTCAATCTGCTAGTCACACGTTTCTCTTACTGGAGATGAATAAAATCTGCTAGTCACACTTTTGTCTTATTTAAGACC
Organism: Cepaea nemoralis; assembly: GCA_014155875.1. Taxonomy (NCBI): domain Eukaryota; kingdom Metazoa; phylum Mollusca; class Gastropoda; order Stylommatophora; family Helicidae; genus Cepaea; species Cepaea nemoralis. The sequence continues at coordinate 11,879 of JACEFZ010015987.1, forward strand.
CCCAGGCCGGCACTCTGGCTTCAAGCCACAACGCCTCCGCGGCTGGCTATTTGTTTATGTCCTCACTAAATATTCTAAAGTGCATGTTCAAAAGTGTGATTGTACAATCCACTTGCGTTGTGGTGAAGTATCTGCATGAGTTGATTCAATCTTCCATGCCCCGCCCTGATGCGAACAATGATAATATGTCCTATGAATGAATTAACAAAAAACGGAAGCAGAATTAGTCAGTTTTACTAGAACACAATCATGAGTGACAAAATAGACGTTGCGGTTAAAGCCTTCGACAGTAAACTAACAAGACACATACCCTGATACAACTGTATGATACACTCTACATGAAAATATATACAGTTACTAGTTTGCTTCCTTGTCAGAGACTTGACTTGTATTTCTATACCTATATCCTTTACAGGACGTTGCAGTCAACACCAGCATTTTTGTGGCTGTTTGTGATTTCTTGGCAAGTTTACGGTCAGTAGTTTGTCATTATTTTCTGAACGACCGGCATTCATACCAATGTATGAAAACCAGCGCAAATATGTCGGCTTCCAGATCACCATCAGCTGTGTTTCGAACGCGGTAAGCGGGATAACGAATTGCGATCGTTGCCCCTTTGCAACAGTGCCGGCACCACGATGAAAGGACGACCCAAATAGTCAATTACTGACTTCAGCTATTTCTTTACCTTTTGCTGCAATATTTTCCAGTATTCCTCTTCTCATAAGGCAACAACAAATATTGTAACTCGTTACTTCTGTTGTTTGTGACAATATAACACATGTTAAATAGAACATAATATCCATAACTCTTTGAGGAATCAAAATAATGCTCGTGTTATGAACAGAAATCCACGGAAATAACACAAATTTTGTCTGACAATAAAAATACTTGATTTCAAGATTAATATGATTTCTTTTTATGTGTCATTGTTTTATATGTTCTTGTATACCTGATATAGCATTGGGAAACGGAACATCAATAACATCAGATATGCGGATGATACAGTATTGATTGCAGACAATGAGCAGGATCTGCAACATTTAGTAGATGCACTTGTTGCACACAGTGAACAATTAGGGTTAGAAAATACAGATTATAGTCGTCACTAGGAAAGAGAATATACCACAATGTAATATACAAGAAAATGGGAATATTATTAAACAAGTGAATCGGTACTATTATCTCGGAACAGCCATAACATCTGATGGGAGATGCCTTGAAGAGATTCGAACAAGAAACGCCAAGGCCAATGTAGCCTTTTGCAAGATGGCAAACATATTGAGCAATAAAAAAACAATGTTATTTGTAACGAGAAAAAGGGTGTTGAAGTGCTAATAGAACCTGCATTTTTGTATGGATGTGAAGCGTGGACAATGAGCAGACAAGCTGAAAAACATCTTATGGCTTTGAAAATGTGGTTTCTGAGGAAAGCGCAAAGAATACAGACAGAAAATCCAATATCCAAGTCCTACAAGAAATAAATGAAAACCGTAAACTGATTAGAGAAATTAGACGTAGACACTCACATTTTTTTGGGACACGTTATGAGAAGAAATAAATTGGAGAACTTGATGACAACCGGCAAGATCGGGGGGGGGGGGGGGAAGAGAGAACAAGGGAAAGGCAGAGAAGTAAATACCCGGATGGCTTGGCCACGTGGCATGGTCGAGACAAGAACACTGAGCTGATCCACGACTCTGGTGATCGTGTGAGATGGCGAAACATGACATTGAACGCTTTTCGGCATGGCACATGATGATGATGATACCTGATAATTATCTTCATCATGTGTTATGTCGATTCGCGTGTAGGGGTCATGATTCGCATTCTCATAAGATCAACAGATTCTTGGAGCAAGCCTGTATTCTTGTTGTGATTATTCCACGTGGTCAAGCCATCCTAATGCTCATCTCTTTGCCTTTCCTTACATCTTTTCCCACCATGAGTGCCAGTTTTTTTTTCCTCTCTTCAAAAGGTTGTGACTATCGGAAAAAAATGGATGGTGTTAGAGACAGGTATTGACATAAGAACGATATACAGGATAATTGATACAGTGACACGGGAGACGATCAGTGTTCGGACATATATTTAGGGCACAGAAGGTGATCCCCCCATGTGTCTCCACCTTGTCGCGGTAAGGGGGGGGGGGGCCTTGCGTGTCCCAATGACTCCAAGAGCTAACCGATGGAAGCACAACTATGTGTCGGACAAGACTTGCGATAGGGACCAGACAAAGAGAGACACAGTCTGATGCTCTGTAGGTAGACTGAGGATAGCAATCAAAAGTTTAAATCAGGCTCACGAAGGTAGACATTCTTGGTCCGGACACATACTCTAAGGCTCCCAGCTGAGGGATATGGCTGAACGCCTCTAAGCTATAAGCCCTCGGATGTGAGAGCCGGGCCCACACTCACCTACAGCAAAATGGACTGAGATGCTGGGCACGCTGTATGCCTAGTTTAGATACCTGTTCAAAGGCTCTCAGCTGGGGGATATGAGGGATCCCAGGATGAGAGGGCCTGGCCGTTACCCGCACACTGATGCATAGAGGTAAGGTGCTGAGCCGGCAGCACGTGTAGCCTACCACGTGAGCGTTTACTAAAGGTGGAAAAAGTGCTCCAGTCGCACGCAGCGGTTAAGATGAAAGTCTATATCTTCTTCTGCGTTCATCCGGATTTTTTTTTTTTTTCGGACGTGATTGCGTTGTGCCTGTTTACAGCAGAGCTACGTTCTTGCGCCGTTAGGCCGACACATCCGACTTCTGCGGGCATTTGTTGACCGGGTTAACCTTCCCGGGAAAGTCTATATTTATACTCATAGAGTGAGCATAGACAGAGGAGGAAGATGTCTCGTTTACACTAAATGAAACGCTTGGCTAGCGAATCCATTACATGGAAGCCCGAAGCGAAAACTTTGTGAGTGGATGTCGCCCGCAGTCTGCCCGTCCCTGGTTTGTGCTTGAGCGACCAGTGACAAACGAAATGCCCAATACATGGAAGTCAGGAATTAAAGCAGCCATGAGCAGGACGTGACAATTCCTCCGGTGAGCCCAGTCTCAGAGCAATGTGTGCCGGCTCTGCAATTATGGAAGCCTCCTTGGATAGCGGGAAATGCACATTGTTTGCCCCTGCCTTCCCTTGAGGGTTGACCGTGATGTCTTTGATCGTTCTACCTTGACCAGCTGAGATGTCGGTGACACCACAACAGTAAGAGTCTAACGTCCCTTGAAACCCGAGGAAGGCTAACCTCAGTAAAAAAAATGCCCACCGAAGTCAGATGTGCTGGACTAAGCGTGGCAAATAAAAACTGGCACTACGCAATTATGTCTGAGTGAAATGTCGATCGTGCCCGGAACAGCTCTGACTAACTAGTTTTCTGAATGTAACGGAACAGCTCTGACTAGTTAGTTTTCCGATTGTCCCTCGTGCTTGGAACAGCTCTGACTACCTAGTCTTCCGAATGACCTTTGTGTCCGGAATAGCTCTGACTAGCTGGTTTTCCGAATGTCCGTCCTGCCCAGAACAGTTCTAACTATTTTATTTTCCGGGCACAGCGGCTAAGCACATGTCCGAAACAAAAGCTCGCTGAGTGGATACCGTCTGCAGGCTGACCGTCCCTGGTTTGTGCGGGGAGCGGCACGTAGAGAACGAAAGGCCTAATATATTGAAGTGAGGAATTAAAGCAGCCATGAGCAGGACGTGACGATTCACTCGGTGAGCCCAGCACCAGAGCGCCATGGGTCGGCTCTGCAACTATGGAAGCCACCCTGGATGGCGGAAAATGTCATGGACTGTCCTTGCCTTCCCTCGAGGGCTGACCGAGAGGCATTCGACCGCTCTAACTTGACCAGCGGGGATGTGGACGGCACCACAAAAGTGAGAGTCCCTCAGGATTGCAAACCTGGTTAAAAATGCACGCTAATGTCGGATGTGTTGGCCTAAGTGTTTCGGCCCAATGGTGCCTAACAGACACACCCCAATCACGTGTGGAAAAAAACCCACTCCGGATGAACGCAGAAGAAGTAGATGAAGAAATAATGAACATGATGCCTTGCGACGCTCGTAACAGTACGTAATGATGATGTTTGAACTGAGACAGTGACACGGGAGACGGCCAGTAGTCGGACATATCTAGAACACAGAAGGTGAAGGAAGAATGAACATGATCCCTTACGTCGCCCGTCACAGTACGTAATGATGATGCCTAACTGATACTTTACATCCGTCCTCACATTTGTCCAAACAAAAACTTCAATTAGAGCGACCTGCACTGTGCTTGAGGAGACCACCAGTCTAGCTTCGCCAAATCGGACTCGTGTCTGCTGTTCAAATATTGATGTCTGAATGCTCCCCGCCCTCTGGGCATGCACTAGCTAGTGAGGACATAAATGTCGTAAGAGCAGGACAAACATGGCAGAAGTGAATGTGATGACATATGTGAAATGTCGTGTATCAGTTTGATCAATGATAGCTGCAGTCGCGTAAATATCTCGTACACTGCAGTTATTAACACAATCGCTTACACTATACAGTCATTAACACAATATCGTAAACTGCAGTTATTAACACAATCTCTTATACCATAGTCATGGGTTTCCGGGGGGAGGGGGGAATGGAGATCATTTCAAGATCGCGTTAATACAAGAATCGATTGCTTGATATTGCTTTTCCCTTCATACTTTACAGTTATGCACGTCACATCCTTCTAAAATTCATTTTATAAAGTAAGTAGACCCACAAATCACGTTTTATGTGGATGTCTAGACCTGTTTTAACATATTTACCTTCCATTTTTACGTATACTGTGTAGAGGTGGGGGGATTTTTAGGTAGGAAATATGAAGGGGGGGGGGTGACGTTCTGAAAATATGGTGAAGGGGGGGCACGGGCCAAAAAGGTTGAGAACCACTGTACTATACAGTCATTAACACAATCTCGTAAACTGCAGTCATTAACACAATTTCGTATTCTAGATAGTAATTAACACAATCTTGTAGACTGCAGTCATTAACACATTCTCGTAGATAATGCAGTTACTATCACAATACCATAGACAATGCAGTTACTATCACAATACCATAGACAATGCAGTTACTATCACAATACCATACACAATGCAGTTACTATCACAATACCATAGACAATGCAGTTACTATCACAATACCATAGACAATGCAGTTACTATCACAATACCATAGACAATGCAGTTACTATCACAATACCATACACAATGCAGTTACTATCACAATACCATACACAATGTAGTTACTATCACAATACCATAGACAATGCAGTTACTATCACAATACCATAGACAATGCAGTTTACTATCACAATACCATACACAATGCAGTTACTATCACAATACCATACATAATGCAGTTACTATCACAATACCATACACAATGCAGTTACTATCACAATACCATAGACAATGCAGTTACTATCACAATACCATACACAATGCAGTTACTATCACAATACCATACACAATGCAGTTACTATCACAATACCATACATAATGCAGTTACTATCACAATACCATACACAATGCAGTTACTATCACAATACCATAGACAATGCAGTTACTATCACAATACCATACACAATGCAGTTACTATCACAATACCATAGACAATGCAGTTACTATCACAATACCATACACAATGCAGTTACTATCACAATACCATAGACAATGCAGTTACTATCACAATACCATACACAATGCCGTTACTATCACAATACCATAGACAATGCAGTTACTATCACAATACCATACACAATGCAGTTACTATCACAATACCATAGACAATGCAGTTACTATCACAATACCATAGACAATGCAGTTACTATCACAATACCATACACAATGCCGTTACTATCACAATACCATACACAATGCAGTTATTAACACAATATTTAATTTGCTGGGGTTGTTAAAATAATTTCTTAATGCTGCAGTTATGAATACAATCTCCTAAATGCTGCTGTTATAAACACAATCGTGTCGACTTTGCAGTTATTAACAGTTTTGTAGATGCTGCGGTTATTTAAACAATCTCGTAAATGATGCAGAAATGAACACAATCTTGTAGACTGCAGTCATTAACACATTCTCGTAGATAATGCAGTTACTATCACAATATCATAGGCACTGCAGTTACTATCACAATACCATAGACTATGCAGTTATTAACACAATATATAATTTACTGGGGTTGTTAAAATAATCTCTTAATGCTGCAGTTATGAATACAATCTCATAAATGCTGCTGTTATAAACACAATCGTGTCGACTTTGCAGTTATTAACAGTTTTGTAGATGCTGCGGTTATTTAAACAATCTCGTAAATGATGCAGAAATGAACACAATCTTGTAGACTGCAGTTATTAACACTTGCAGATGCTGTAGTTATTAACATAGTCCTGTTAGTTATTTGCATATACTGTACAGGAAGTTGCAGTCACCCCAGCTTTCTTTGACTGTTTGTGATTTCTTGGCAAGTTTACCCTTAGTAGTTCAGCTTTCTGAACGACCGACACTCATACCATTTTATACAATAACCAGCACAAGGCGATCTGTTGCCAAATCGCCTGCAGCTGGGTTTCGAAGGCGGTATGCGGGATTGTGAACTGCGTCCGTGAACACTTCGCCACAGAGCGAACCACAGCCCTGTAGATGCTGCAATCATTAACACAATCTCGTAAATGCTCACAAAAAACTAACAGGCAAACGCTGAAATATGTTCTGCTAAAAGTCACTGCTTTGATAACGTCAGACATTGTCATTCAACACTGACATCTGAGCACTACATACATGATCAGGTGTGATCCCTCTTCCTCAGCAGTTGTTGAAGAGAATACATACTTATAGATCCAGAGGCCTGTAAGGTAGGAATGGCTCTGCTCCGTCCTCTACCACGATCCTTCCTGCTAGAGGCGACTTGCATTCTTGATTGCATCAGTCGCAGTTGCATATAGACAGCGATCTGTGCTTTCTCGTGCAACACGCGATTATTTATATACATCACATATAGACAGCGATCTGTGCTTTCTCGTGCGATTATTTATATACATCACTTATAGACAGCTATCTGTGCTTTCTCGTGCAACACGCGATTATTTATATACATCACATATAGACAGCGATCTGTGCTTTCTCGTGCGATTATTTATATACATCACTTATAGACAGCTATCTGTGCTTTCTCGTGCCCCACGCGATTATTTATATACATCACATATAGACAGCGATCTGTGCTTTCTCGTGCGATTATTTATATACATCACTTATAGACAGCTATCTGTGCTTTCTCGTGCAACACGCGATTATTTATATACATCACATATAGACAGCGATCTGTGCTTTCTCGTGCGATTATTTATATACATCACTTATAGACAGCGATCTGTGCTTTCTCGTGCAACACGCGATTATTTATATACATCACATATAGACAGCGATCTGTGCTTTCTCGTGCCACACGCGATTATTTATATACATCATCAGGTCTGATTGAATTGTTTAATTATTTATATACATCATCAGGTCTTATTGAATTGTGTAATATAATTGCTGTCGCTGGCTTTGAACTCAAGCGTAGTCCATACACGTGTTACTAGTTCTGGTGCACTGGACTGATTTTTGCCTGTGGGTTAGCTTTTTCCTATTGCCAATGTCCCTCGCCATTAGGCGAACCCACTCCGACTTCTCTAGGTACTTGTAATTTACACCCCCATGTCAAGGACGAGAAGTCAACATTGTAGCCCAACTGACTGGTGTAGGGGTTGAATCGACTACGCCGGCATAAAAATACCGGAAGTTTAAGAGCGAGCATTCTTGTCCATTCGGCCATGCTGACTTCATCTTACTGATAAATCGAGACAAATCTCTACATCCAGAGACTACCCTGCCCTTTAAGGTTGTCGGTCACGTGTCTACTCTGAGCAGCATATATGCAAGTGTGGACTAACCAATCAAATGTATATTCTGCAGGATGATTACTGGGCTAGGACAAGTACGGGAGCCTCCGTAGCGTTGTGCCAGTGACCTTGCTTCCCTGAACCGTTACCATGCCCTACCCCAGTCCCCATGACCCACAGACTCCTACAACTGTCTATATAAGAGTTTTTTTCCCCCGCATATCCTATTTACAGGACATCGCTGTCAACACCAGTATTTTACCACTATTGTTGCCTTGGCAAGATTACGCTCAGTAGTTTGCCATTGCATTCTGAGCGATCGACTCACATACGCAAGTAACCAACGCGCCGCGATCCGCTACCGAATCTGTAGCAGCTGTGTTCCCCTACGAGGATATACGGGATTGCGGTGAAATTCGTTAACCCCTCCGCCAGGGAGGACGGCTATAGAAGAGTATGAAAGTGAAATTAATGTTAGTATCACAGCCTAGGATACTGAGGTAAGTGGCACTAGAATATGCAAAACATGTTTTGTATAAGTCCAATATAGGCTTTGGAACAAGTACGAGTACTTCGGAACCAACAACAATATATCCTGGCCTACCACAGGGATCGCCATTATCTCCGGTACTGTTCAACGCCTACACAGTGAGAATCACCAGTGAGCAGATCACTGGACCTGGCAGGACATTGTCGTATGCCGATGATGTTTTAGTGTATCGTCAGGGTAAGAATAGAGAGGAGGTTGCTGTGGAACTACAAACCGAACTCAATCGCATAAGTACTTGGTGTGATGAAGCTGGGGCAATGGTCAACCCAACAAAGGCAACAGTGACTTGGTTCTCGTTGAATAATCATATTGTCAACAATCCAACACCAACTGTAATGCTGTGTTCAGAGACGGTGGAAAGAACGCAGGCAATGAATTACCTGGGGATACGGTTTGATCGAAGCCTTGCTTATAATGTGCACATAGACCAGGTGATAACAAAGGCCAAGCGGGGTTTGGCAGCGATGCGGGTGATGGCGGCAGCAAACTGTGAGCAGCGCCATCTATGTCTTCTGTACGAGGGGCTGGTCATGTCTGTTTTGGAGTATGCAATGGCAATCCTGACTCTCAGCCATAAGCAGATAGAAAGGATGGAAAGGATACAGAATGAAGCTATGCGCATTATTCTTGGATGTACAAGAGATACAGCATGCAGGGCGATGCGCTACCTTCTTGATTTTCCAACCATTGAAGAGAGAATACAAGTTTGCAGGGCACGCGCCTACCTCAGAATTAACGCAAACACACAACATCCACTGCATAGTGAAATTAGGAAGGTGAAGGGCAGCAGGTTAAAAAGAGGACGGTCGTGGATGGGTCAAGCCGAAGACATTCTTCAACAGGTGTGTTCACTTGAGGACTTAGAACCTGGCGAGGAGTGGGTGCAAGTGCCAACAGACTTCTGCACATCCTTTTCAGTTTGCATCCAACTAGATAGAAAATGCAGACAAGAAAATCCGGCTGCTGTTGAGGCTGAAGTACAAGCGTTGATTTTCGAGAATTCGCTAGACGGTGACGCGGTCATCTACACAGATGGGTCGGTCGTCCGACATGTGAGAAGCTCATGGGCCTTTACAGCTCGGGCCGGAGGGAGAATTGTGAAGGAGGACTCTGGTGCTTTCACTGAAACCACAAGTAGCCTGACCATGGAAGTCATGGCAGTAAGTAAAGCAATAACATGGCTCGAGACACAGACATTCACTAGGGCTTGTTTCCTTAGCGACTCAATGAACATGATCAAGAGGATAGAGGAGGGGTCAATCCGAAGAGAATGGTTGCTGCCTCTGAAGCGGTCTCGGCTGGCAAAGGTTAGTTTCATCTTCGTGCCAGGTCATGCGGGAGTACAAGGAAATGAGCGGGCTGACAAGCTCGCAGGTGAGGCTACTGTGGAGGGCGGACGCGCCATGGACCAGGCTGACATTCTGAATGCTCTACGAGAAGTGAGACTTTTGCGAGAACCAAGTGATGACTGTGAATCTACAACAATGGCCAGACTGCGGGAGCAGCAAATTAAAAGAGGGGTGGCCAAACAAGAACACTACGCAGGAAGCCAAAGAAGATTGATAAACCAACACAGAACTGGCGTCGTTAGCCGCTACACGCTGCGGGATTTGCTGAGGAGGGGATCCGAGCACTTATGGACTGAATGGTTCGATGTGCAACGAGGATGATCTGTCGACTAACTAACTAACTAACTAACAAGTACGAGTAATAAATGTAAGCGCTTGCTGTTTGTTACATGAGATTGAATCAACGGTAGAATATACTCTGGGGTATTTTGAGATATAATTTAATTCACTAATTTTGCTTTGTTAAAAAGAAACACTTTCGAAGTGGTTGAAGCCTTAGATGACTGTATAATTTGTTACCTTTAGCGTGCTTTATGATAGAAACTATACGTATAGCTCGGTTTTGAAGAGAACACAGCCGTTTCATTTACGATGTAGAGCAGCCACAACAGACTGTGGAACAGTAATCCGAGATGTGATTGGATATGAATATTTTTCGTGTGCTTTTGCCCAGGAAGTGCAGGATTTTAGCAAGTTGGTAATGCGTTTGTGCTATTTTCTTGGCAAGGGACGTGAACATGAGACCTCCAGTTTAAATGCCTGTCAATGAAAAGACCTAATATTTTATGTTTATTTTCATTAACTATAGGTAACGTGTCAATGTAGAGTTTACCGCATGAACTGTCCGAGTTATGGCTAGTGTATGTAGCTTTTGTCTGGTTGTTATTAACATGGATTTGGTTTTGTGAGAGAGAGGACAATAGCAAGAATGCAAGCGAGAAAGGAAAAAAAAGATTAGAGACAGCGAGAGAAAGAGCAAGAGAGAGAGAGAGAGAGAGAGAGAGAGAGAGAGAGAGAGAGAGAGAGAGAGACAGAGAGAGAGAGAGAGAGTAATAAAGGGAAGGACAGGGATAGTGAGAAGGGGGTAAATTATATAATTTTTAGGTATAACTAAGTATTGGAAAGACAGCGCCCACAACAGTAAACATAATGAGACATAAGATAGAGAAATAATGAAACCATATATTCCAAATTTAATGAACACTCTGATACTGTTCCGAGCCCGACATTTTTTTTTCTAACAGCCACACCATATTCACGTCATCGAAAATTAAGTGCGGAAAAATTACGCCGATATTTCTTTCTTCTCGCGCACAATGAATAAACATCGTGCTAACGGTTGCTCTTAAAACTTCGTACGCAGACAGAAAGATGGCTGCAGGCCATGGCAGGCGTTGATAATGATTTTTGTTTTCAGTGTATTTTTCCATGCAATATTTTTTGTAAAACCGAGTCTGTTGTGATCTAATAATACACTTCGATCTTCGGTATCTGCAAAAACATGTCTACTGGGAATGGGAAATGGGAAGCGAAAGGCGAAATAGAAAGCTACTAATGGGAGAACTATGGAGAGGGAAAGATACTTGTGGGCCATTATGCGGTGAAATGAATGGATAACATATTGTACCGTGTATTTTCTCTCTATTTTTAGTGAAAAATGAGGCTCGAATAGATAACGGAAGTAGTTATTTATTTATACACAAATAATAATGGCGGAATGGGTAAAATAAGATACGCTGGGCTGTCCATGTAAGATTTATAATGTAAAAATTGTACAGTGGCGTAGCTATTCCCTGTAGATCTAACTGAATAAAATTGTACTGAATGTTATGTTCAATTCTCATGATATGTTTTTACTTGGTCTGCTCTGTCTGCTCAAGGGGAAGAAGAACAAGAAGTAGAGGAAGAAGAAGAAGAAGAAGAAGAAGAAGAAGAAGAAGAAGAAGAAGAAGAAGAAGTCTATAAGTTGTCCCGGCTTGAAGCATGCAAGGTATGCGACCATTGGAAGGTTACATCACAACGGAGATTGTGCACCCCCGAGGAAGTGTGTGGTCCATAATTTACAGTGATGTTATTTCATCGTTTCTATTATATTCAATCTTGTCCCCGAGGGCCAGGCGGACACATAATCAGATTGAAACTGGAACCATTAGAATTGGGACTCCTTGTTCGGTTGTTGAAGATGAGGACTGAGCGCATGTGGTAATGCCCCAAAAGCTTTGATATCGGTTCTTGATTCAAATCAACTCAACTCTGTTTTGTCTGTGTTTGGTTTCAAACTATTTGAAATTGTCGACTCTCCCTCCTTTATTCCCAGGAAAATAGCTCTGTAGCATAGATTAAAATACCAACTATTAAATTTTTTTGTTAAAGCATCAGCCAATTATTATCTAAGTAGATTGTACTTACAAATGCGTTGAGCCATTTAGCGGAAAATGGAACCAGACAACCGCAAATTTTAATCTCGGACGACACGCACGGAGGACAGGACAACACGCACACAAGAGTGCGAGCATGCGTGTTGAAACGCGGCCTAACCGGCTGAAGCTGCAGTTGAGAATCTTCCGGTGACGATCAAGTGTACGGTGTCCGTCCTGAACTCTGTGCTCAATTCACAATCTAGATTTAGCAACAGCAACAATAAAAACAACAACAACAACCAATTACGGATAATGACCACGTTATTTCCAAACCCTATCCTTCCCCCTCACACCCCACCCTTACCCGATTGATCCACAACCACCATCACCACCACAAGGCTTGGGTAGTACTTATATCTAACCATTTCGGATTATGGTTCCGACGCTCAGCTACTGAGTGCATAGAGCGACACGGTGAGCTGTTGATTTCGTGTGGAATGCTTTTACATCTGTCCACGGTTGTTCCAATCTTGAACTGCATTTTCAGAAAAATGGCGGCCGGTCGGTTGCTGAATTAACTGGGTTTTCCTTATTGCTGCTGGTTTTCTAGTGACTGCCGCGTCTATCGACAATGAACTGTATTATTTTTTTATTTGGTGCTTCCGTGCTGGCATTCCGGCAGCGGCCTTATGCATAGTATAACTCTGTGGGATGTGGTTTATAGAAACTCCCGTCTGTCCCACTTTTCACACGGGGCAGTGAGGAGTATTTTAAGTGATATTCGCTGGCACAGGAACTAGCCATTATGGAGCGACCCTTTGCCGTGAAGTTGGAACCGTAACTAACTAACTAACTAACTAACTAACTAACTAGCTAACTAACTAAAAAATAAAACTCACGGTCCCCATGAAGAAGCACCATCTTCATGGGGACTGTGAGTTTTTATTAGTTAGATACAGAGTCGGAAGAAACATCTCTACATCATCCTGACTCCTACAGAAGCAATACCTTAGATCCCAAGATGACCTAAATGTCAATGCTTATGATTTCAGAGTTAATTAGAGTTATTTCGAATTAGGGAGACAAAATATTGCTTTTGGGGGGGGGGGGATGGGGGGGGGGCAGGGAATGCACCCCTTGGTGGTAGATTACCAATAGGCAAGGGACAGAAGGTCGTGCGCCTGTGGGACCAGGTGGAGAAGGTGGGGGAACAGATTGAGAACCCGTATGTGGAAAGAATGAGATTGCGGGGGATCGGCAGGGGTTCTGGAAGAATCTCAAAACTGAGAGGGAAGACCAGGAGAACTTTCAATCAGATAGCAGTGGGAACGATTAGTAGTGTGACTCTTCACTGGCTGTTGAACGAGGGGACGAAGCGCGTATGGAAAAGTTCTGTATGCAGTGATGTCGTTTCTTAGCCCAACTTATCTCAGCTCAATATTGCATTTTTACACGCTGCCTTCGTCAAAAATCACTGGACAGTTGCACATCGAAATGGGCAGGCCACAAACGCCACTACCACGGTGATATCAGAAACAAACAATCCACCGACGAAAAGCAATGAATATCTATGTATGGTTTTGACACACCACATTTTGGCGCCTCGCTGGTCCCACGGAGTACGTGCACTGTGCTGAGATACTCCTTTTACGACCATTATGAGGAAACTGAAAAACTTATGAGGATATTCGAGTGTGCAATGGTGATCTTTCACAAACAATCAGACGCACGGTGTTTTCCTACACTCGACACCGGGTCTAAATGGCATTGCCTTATGTTTACAAGATACACTCCGTCCCATTTTGTAGCCCAATAGAGAAAAGTCAATTCCAAATACCATGACATTAAACTTCGAGAAATGAATTCGTGATGTTTTCAACCGGCTGCGGGAAATGAGTCTTTGTGGTGTCCGGATATTCTCAGCCGCATGTCAAATGTTAGAATAATTGATCCAATTCTATTTGATTTTCCCCACGGAGTAGTGTAAATTGGCTCTCTTTTCACCGAAATGCGCTGTGAAATATGATTGGGTTTCTACGACTGCATACAGGTTCTTGTTCGGTTATCTTCAATATTCATTATTTGTAAGAGCTACGGACGGTTATAATGAGACTTCTGAATACATGGTCCATTACGCTGTGGGATAATAAAATAGCTAGCATTGACTGGCAAGACGCTGTGACAGCAGGAAAGTTAGGTTGGAAAAGAAACCGAGGAATAATTAGAGAGAAGATGCTGGTCAAACAGACACAGGAGGTTAACATGGTCGAATGGATAGGAATGCGTGTTCTTAAACATCTGGTGTGCTGATGCCGAGGTAGGGGGTTCAACCCCCACACCGAACAGTTGGACAAGAATGTTGACCTCTCGTCCTTGACTTGTGGACGTAAATTACCGTTAACTACCGCACGAAACATCGTGGAATCATTTTACAGTGATACCTCGGATTTCGTCGATAATCCGTCCGAAATCAATCGGCGAAATCCGAAACCGAATCAATTATTTCCAATTAATTAGTTCTATAAACTCCAAAACACATGCCAAAAACACATTTTATAGAGAATAAATATAGTGTTTAATACTATTTTTCGGCCCCAGACTTGTTCGAAATTGTACCTTTGCCGTGCCTAGTAACACTGTGTATGTCAGTGCGCCTCTTGAATTTTTCAAACCATCCTCTGCTGGCCTTAAAATCACTAAGTACACCAGCACTCGTCTCGGTCATTTTTCTTAATTAGGTCAGCATACAACAATTTGGACTTGTCATATATTGAAACAGAATCACCATCCAACTGGTTTTGATTTATCTAAATTAATAATAACCGTTCGACATCTTCAATTGTTTGTAATGTCTGTTTCGTTAGCACATTCATGTCTTTTGCTACATTAGCCTCCTTTATTTCTTCCTTTTTATGCCACAATGGAACTTATCCTGGGTGGCGAGTTCCCGTGAAAGCTTCTGATTTCAGCAATCTTAATACCACTCTCGTATATTATTATTAGCAAGTGATGCTCACACAACGAAAAACAACGCCAAGATGATCAGAAGAACGCGAGGGTTCCTTTGTTTTCGCAAAATTAGCAGCAAAGTCATGTGGGCACGCCGACGAAATTCGAGGCAACCGACGAAAACCGAAACAATTTGTTCGTTGAAAAAAAAATCGACGACAACCGAAACCGTTGATAACCGAAGGCAACGATAACCGAGGTATCACTGTACTATAATTGGACCATGAGGAGGACCGTTAGCTACCACACGAAGTATGATGGAATCATTATATTATATATGGCCCATGAGAACCACCAGGCACGGAACAACGTGTAACGGCGTTATCATTTAATAAAAGGAACATGAAGAGAGCCAACATCTATCTCAGGAAGTTTAATGGCGAAATAATGAATGAGAAGGGATGTGAAGAAAAGAATGAGCTTTCAGACGAAATGAAACACAGAGACAAGAAATTATAGATATAGATACAATTTCAATGCAACATAAAGCCAAAACAAAGGACTCCGTCTGAATAACAGAAAAACAGAAGTAATGGTTATTACAAAGAAAACATTGCCTACCCAAATGCAACATCCAAGTGAATGTAAACATTATACTGTAATACAGAAAATACATCTATGCTGTATTGTGTTGTTGTTGTTGTTGTTTTTTTGTTTTTTTTGGCGCTCGCTCGCTTTGAACTCAAGCGTAGTTCATACACACAACTTCTAGTGGTTTTTGTTTTTTTTAAGCATATCCTTTACAGGACTTAGCTGTCAACACCAGCATCTTTCAGCTGTATGTTGATCTCTTGGCAAGATTACGCTCAGTAGTTTGCCATTGCTTTCTGAGCGGCCGGCTCAGTATCCCGCAAGTCACGAGCGGGGGTCGAACCGCCTCAGCTCTCGCGCCGCTACGAGACTCTACGTGATAAACGGGATTACAGAGAGAAAGTGTTGTAACCCCACAGCCAGAGAGACCGGCACTTCTAGTGGTGCTGGACTGAATTTTGCGTGTGGATTAGCTTTCCCTATTTACAATGTCGCTCGGCATCAAGCTAACCAACTCCGACTTAAGAGAGGTAGGCCTACTTGTAATTAACGTCCACAAGTCAAAAACGATAGGTCAACATTTTAGTCCAACTGTCCGGTGTAGGGGTTGAACCCCTTACCTCGGCATCAGCATACCGGATGTTTAAGAACAGGCGTTCTTATCCATTCGGCCATGCTGACCTACCGAAAAAGATGTATTAAGGTAATTAAATGTAGAATTGCCCAAGCAAAGGCAGCATTTCACCAGATGTAGAATATTCTCGGCAATTTATCGTTGTCAATCATGGTCAGGTAAAAGGTTATTGCCAGCTATATTCAGCCAATCCTAACATAGGGAAGCCAATCTTGGACAATTAGCAGACACCTAAGGAATTATACGGAAACTGTGGAGAGGTGGCTTTATTGAAGGGTTATGAGAACACCATGAACCGATAGAAAGAGGAATGAAGAGATCTTGGAAGAAGTTAACTCACAAACATAATTAATTACTTTCATCAAAAGAGGACAGTTCTCATACTCTGGGCTTATTACGAGTATGGGAAAGTTAGAGGAGAGGAGAGCCAGGGGTAAACCAACAGAACAGATGCTGGCGAGTCTGGTATCATGGCATGGAGCACATCAATATCAGAAATGGTTGCAGCATACGAGACAAAAGGCTGTCGAAAGACACATTCAACGCCACATGGATGGACTATAAGAAGCAGATCAGTCGAAACTTAATGGAGTAACATGAAGAGAACCACCAGCTATCAGAGGCAAGAGAAAGGGGCTCTTCCGCCCTCCAACAACCCATGCTCCCATATCCTTCACTCTTCCAGTTGCCCCTAAACATTTTCTCACCATCGTGTCAGTGTACACAAACGCTAGCTCCACACGAGGGTCGTAGGACAGACCGTTTCCATTCAGCAGGGACATGTTCAAACAAGGCAGCCTCTGTTGATCAGGTCCACGGTAATGTGTCAGTGTCAGGGACTCTGTTTGCGTTACCTGAAAACCCACAAAGCACGTACAGAGATGGAGGAGGAAGCTATTAGATTCTTCCCTCTTGTTGGGACACAATCGTAGGCAAACTGCTAGCTGGCTGAGGTCAGAGGCAAAGATGAGAAAACACAACTGTTTATTTTTCACTGCGTGTTCATTTGTTTTGGCGTCTCAGTTCTGGGAGTCCGTGATGGTGGTTGTTTTCCTTGCTGTCAATGGACTTCGTGTGTTGACTGAGAAAGCAGCTGGAGCATGTTTCGGCTATTGTCCTACATGTGTTCTTTTTACAATCATTCAGCTCGGCAGATATTCTTCGCCGAAATGTCCGCAAACTTCACATACATATCACTCAATGGGGGACCTCTGTAGCTTTTAAAATACCGTGTTAAATGAACGCGCAGGAGATTAATTGACACTCATGGAGGCTAAGAGGAAGAAAAGGCTAATCAAAGGACATGGTAGACAACATAAATAGTGTAACAATGCGCACACAGAGGACTAACAAGTTCTCTGGGTTAATATAAATCAGGCTTTATTTGAATATAGTGGACGATACAAAATTCTAGTACAATTCAATCGTGATGTCGACTTCTCTTCTCTTGCCCTTGGTGTTTACTGAACACCCCAACAACAAGCCACGTCACGACTTGAGCATCTTTTTTTATCATTCTATCATGATGCTCAAGCGTGCTGTAGCTTTGCACACCTAAACTAATACATTCTGCTACACCTCCCTATGTTTTGAAAAGACTTTTTTCCTTCAAAAGTCTTTAACTCCTAATCCCTCTATCCTACACCTTCTCTCCTTACCTCCCACAATTTCTCTAATCCGCCCCAAACTAACTCTATTTTAAGTAAATATTTCATTCCATTTGTAACTCTTCCCCCTGTCACATAGCAAACCACTATGAACTTCTTCTTCGTTCCTGGTTCTTCAAGTTTCTTTAAAAAATATATATATCATAAGAACGTCTCATATCAATCGTTATCGTACACTTGACATTATGAAATTTCTCACTCTTTCATACCATAGGATAGACAGAAAAAAATGTAGTTAGAAAAAGTAAAGAAGGGGTGCGCACCCAGTTTATGAAAAGTATAAAGGAATGAATAGTCAACACATCACTTTACCTCTCTTACAACGAAAAAAACTTTTGTAAAATTTTTTTAAAATATATCTTATAAAATACATACTGTTAAAAATTAAGTTCTCAAAGGGGTTTCTCAACATTTATTACTCAACTTTATATTGCCATCCACAACCTTGTCTATTTTCATTTATCTCCCCTTCACCCACGAACCAATGTTCTATTCCATGAACTTTTTTAATTAATTAACGCTTTTTTTTTTTACAGCTCCTTATCTTGCCCCCTCACTCCCCTGATACGCTTCCTTGTTACTATTCCATATACCAACCCTTTTATGCTGCCATTCACAGCCCCCCCCCCCTTTTTTTTTCTATTCCCAACTACTATCTTTTCTCATAATCCATTATCTTCAAAAAATGCTGACTTTAGTACAGCTCCTATTTTAACTTTCCCATAACCATTCCCGGGGATATTTCTAATATTTCATAGCCCCATAACCCTTCATGCTGATTATCACAGCAACAGAATATACCCATAACTATTATTCACCAAGATAATTGGGCTCTCTACTAATCCTCAGTAGTTTATTATATTTTCTGAACGAAAGGGGACTATATAAAATCCCGTGTACGGGGCAAAACCATAACGTTTATAATATAACTTAATTTCCAAACATTTTTAAAAAAAAGGTAATTCTAAATTTAACACACACAATACATTTTACTTTAAAATTTTGAGTTAAGCGAAAAAAAAAAAACAAACAACACCCAACCCCCCCCCCCCCCCCCCCCCAAATTTTTTATACACATTTATGGTTCACCTCTATTAAAAAAGATATCAACTCATTCAAAGGGAAAAAAATATTTTAAAAAAATATAACATACATCCTATTATTGTTAGTCTCTTTTACGACTAACAAAAACTTATTTATCTTCTAAAAAACCAGAAGTCAAACATAAAATCAATCGGCAATTAAATTACGAAAAAAAAAAAATATGTTTCATTCGAATTTACATTATTAGTTTTTAATACCAAAATTGTCTACTGCCAAAACAATCATTATAGTAAAAATAACCCTTTTCTATGTCTAATTGTCTATACATCCAAGTATCTCTTTCCTTTTAAATCTGAAACTTATATCTTGCTATCTGCAGTATTTCTATCAATTTACCTCCTACGTTTCCCTTCTTCAATAACTCCAAGTTTCTTTGAATAAGTGCTATCCCCAAAATCTTTTTT
>JACEFZ010015988.1:0-21168 GCA_014155875.1 Cepaea nemoralis
GTCTCCGTGTGTGTAATGTTTTGTGTTTAATGTTCCGTGTGTTTTAATGTCCCCCGTGTGTGTAATGTCTCCGTGTGTTTTTAATGCCTCCGTGTGTTTAATGCTCCGTGTGTTTAATGCCTCCGTGTGTGTAATGCCCCGTGTGTTTAATGCCTCCGTGTGTGTAATGCCCCCGTGTGTTTAATGTCCCCGTGTGTTTAATGTCTCCGTGTGTGTAATGCCTCCGTGTGTTAATGTCTCCGTGTGTTTAATGTCCCCCGTGTGTTTAATTCCCCGTGTGTGTAATGCCTCCGTGTGTGTAATTCCTCCGTGTGTTTAATGTCCCGTGTTTTTTAATGTCTCCGTGTGTTAATGTCCCCCGTGTGTTTAATGCCTCCGTGTGTTTTAATGCCTCCGTGTGTTTAATGCCTCCGTGTGTGTAATGTCCCGTGTGTGTAATGCCTCCGTGTGTTTAATGCCTCCGTGTGTTTAATGTCCCCGTGTGTGTAATGTCCCCGTGTGTGTAATGCCTCCGTGTGTTTAATGCCTCCGTGTGTTTAATGCCTCCGTGTGTTTAATGCCTCCGTGTGTGTAATGCCTCCGTGTGTGTAATGCCTCCGTGTGTTTAATGCCTCCGTGTGTTTAATGCCTCCGTGTGTGTAATGTCCCCGTGTGTGTAATGCCTCCGTGTGTGTAATGTCCCCGTGTGTTTAATGCCTCCGTGTGTTTAATGCCTCCGTGTGTGTAATGTCCCCGTGTGTTTAATGTCCCCGTGTGTGTAATGTCTCTGTGTGTGTGTAATGCCTCCGTGTGTTTAATGTCTCCGTGTGTGTAATGCCTCCGTGTGTTTAATGTCCTGTGTGTGTTTAATGCCTCCGTGTGTTTAATGCCTCCGTGTGTTTAATGTCCCCGTGTGTGTAATGCCTCCGTGTGTTAATGTCTCCGTGTGTTTAATGCCTCCGTGTGTTTAATCCCCGTGTGTGTAATGTCCCCGTGTGTTTAATGCTCCGTGTGTTTAATGTCCTCTGTGGTATGCTCGTGTGTTAATGTCTCCGTGTGTGTAATGCCTCCGTGTGTGTAATGTCTCTGTGTGTGTGTAATGTCTCTGTGTGTGTGTGTAATGTCTCTGTGTGTGTGTAATGCCTCCGTGTGTGTAATGTCTCCGTGTGTTTAATGTCTCCGTGTGTGTAATGTCTCTGTGTGTGTTAATGTCTCCTTGTGTTAATGTCTCCGTGTGTTTATGTCCCCTGTGTGTAATGTCCCCGTGTGTGTATGCCTCCTGTGTTAATGTCTCCTGTGTTAATCCTCCGTGTGTTAATGTCTCCGTGTGTGTAATGTCTCCGTGTGTTAATGTCTCCGTGTGTTAATGCCTCCGTGTGTTAATCCCTGTGTTTAATGCCTCCGTGTGTTAATGTCTCCGTGTGTTAATGTCTCCGTGTGTTGTAATGTCTCCGTGTGTTAATGTCTCCTGTGTGTAATCTCCGTGTGTGTAATGCCTGTGTGTTTTGTCTCCGTGTGTTTAATGTCTCCGTGTGTTTAATGTCTCCGTGTGTTTAATGTCTCCGTGTGTGTAATGTCTCCGTGTGTATGCTCCGTGTGTTTAATCTCCGGTTTCTCCGTGTGTAATGTCTCCGTGTGTGTAATGTCTCCGTGTGTGTAATGTCCTCCGTGTGTATTATGTGTTTCTGTTCTGTGTGTAATGTCTCCGTGTGTGTAATGTCCGTGTGTAATGTCTCCGTGTTTTTCCGTGTGTAATGTCTCCGTGTGTTAATGCCTCCGTGTGTGTAATGCCTCCGTGTGTGTAATGCCTCCGTGTGTTTAAGTCCTCCGTGTGTGTAATGTCTCCGTGTGTGTTTTGCCTCCGTGTGTGTGTGTATGTCCTCCGTGTGTAATGCCTCCGTGTGTTAATGCCTCCGTGTTTAATGCCTCCGTGTGTTTAATGCCTCCGTGTGTGTAATGCCTCCGTGTGTTTAATGTCCCGTGTGTAATGTCCTGTGTTTCCGTGTTAATCTCCGTGTGTTTAATCTCCGTGTGTTTAAGTCCGTGTGTTTGCCTCCGTGTTTATGTCTCCGTGTGTGTAATGTCTCCGTTGTTTAATGTCTCCGTGTGTTTAATGCCCCGTGTGTTTAATGCCTCCGTGTGTGTAATCCTCCGTGTGTTAATGCCTCCTGTGTGATCTGTGTTTAATGCTCCGTGTGTTAATCTCCGTGTGTTTAATGCCTCCGTGTGTTTAATCCTCCGTGTGTTTAATGCCTCCGTGTGTTAATGCCTCCGTGTGTGTAATGTCTCCGTGTGTTTAATGTCTCCGTGTGTTAATGTCTCCGTTGTTAATGCTCCGTTGTTTAATGTCCGTGTGTGTAATGTCCCCGTGTGTGTATGTCTCCGTGTGTGTAATGCTCCGTGTGTTTAATGTCCCCGTGTGTGTAATGTCTCCGTGTGTTTAATGCCTCCGTGTGTTTAATGCCTCCGTGTGTGTAATGTCCTCCGTGTGTGTAATGCCTCCGTGTGTGTAATGTCTCCGTGTGTGTAATGTCTCCGTGTGTGTAATGTCTCCGTGTGTTTAATGCCTCCGTGTGTTTAATGCCTCCGTGTGTTAATGCCTCCGTGTGTTTAATGTCTCCGTGTGTTTAATGCCTCCGTGTGTGTATGTCTCCGTGTGTTTAATGCCTCCGTGTGTTAATGCCTCCGTGTGTGTAATGTCTCCGTGTGTTTAATGTCCTCCGTGTGTTAATGCCTCCGTGTGTTAATGCTCCGTGTGTGTTAATGTCTCCGTGTGTTTAATGCCTCCGTGTGTGTAATGCCTCCGTGTGTGTAATGCCTCCGTGTGTGTAATGTCTCCGTGTGTGTAATGTCCTCCGTGTGTGTAATGTCTCCGTGTGTGTAATGTCTCCGTGTGTTTAATGCCTCCGTGTGTTTAATGCCTCCGTGTGTTAATGTCTCCGTGTGTGTAATGCTCCGTGTGTGTAATGTCCCCCGTGTGTTTAATGCTCCGTGTGTTTAATGCCTCCGTGTTGTTAATGCCTCCTGTGTGTAATGCTCCGTGTGTTTAATGCCTCCGTGTGTTTAATGCCTCCGTGTGTGTAATGCCTCCGTGTGTGTAATGCTTCCGTGTGTGTAATGCCTCCGTGTGTTTAATGCCTCCGTGTGTTTAATGCCCCGTGTGTGTAATGCCTCCGTGTGTGTAATGCCTCCGTGTGTTTAATTCCTCCGTGTGTTTAATGCCTCCGTGTGTTAATGCCTCCGTGTGTGTAATGCCTCCGTGTGTTAATGCCTCCGTGTGTGTAATGCCTCCGTGTGTTTAATGCTCCGTGTGTGTAATGCTCCGTGTGTTAATGCCTCCGTGTGTTTAATGCTCCGTGTGTTTAATGCCTCCGTGTGTTTAATGTCCCGTGTGTTAATGCCTCCGTGTGTTAATGCCCCGTGTGTTTAATGCCTCCGTGTGTTTAATGCCCCGTGTGTGTAATGTCCCCGTTGTGTGTTAATGTCCCCGTGTTTTAATGCCCGTGTGTTAATGCCCCGTGTGTTAATGCCCGTGTGTGTAATGCTCCGTGTGTTTAATGCCCCGTGTGTTTAATGCTCCGTGTGTTATGCCCGTGTGTGTAATGCCTCCGTGTGTTTAATGCCCGTGTGTTAATGCCTCCGTGTGTTAATGCCTCCGTGTGTGTAATGCCCGTGTGTTTAATCCTCCGTGTGTTTAATGCCTCCGTGTGTTTAATGCCCGTGTGTGTAATGCCGTGGTGTAATGCTCCGTGTGTAATGCCCGTGTTTTAATGCTCCGTGTGTTAATGCCCTGTGTTAATGCTCCGTGTGTGTAATGCCTCCGTGTGTTTAATGTCCCCGTGTGTTTAATGCCTCCGTGTATTTAATGCCCCCGTGTGTGTAATGCCCCGTGTGTGTAATGTCCCGTGTGTGTAATGCCCCGTGTGTTAATGCCTCGTGTGTTTAATGCCTCCGTGTGTGTAATGCCTCCGTGTGTTAATGTCTCCGTGTGTTTAATGCCTCCGTGTGTTTAATGTCTCCGTGTGTTAATGCCTCCGTGTGTTAATGCCTCCGTGTGTTTAATGCCTCCGTGTGTTTAATGTCCCGTGTGTTTAATGTCCGTGTTAATGCCTCCGTGTGTGTAATGCCTCCGTGTGTTTAATGTCCCCGTGTGTTAATGTCTCCGTGTGTGTGATGTCTCCGTGTGTGTAATGCCTCCGTGTGTTTAATGCTCCGTGTGTGTAATGTCTCCGTGTGTGTAATGCCTCCGTGTGTGTAATGTCTCCGTGTGTGTAATGCCTCCGTGTGTTTAATGTCTCCGTGTGTGTAATGTCTCTGTGTGTGTGTAATGTCTCCGTGTGTGTGTGTAATGTCTCCGTGTGTGTAATGTCTCCGTGTGTGTAATGTCTCCGTGTGTGTAATGCCTCCGTGTGTTTAATGCCTCCGTGTGTTTAATGCCTCCGTGTGTTAATGCTCCGGTGTTAATGCCTCCGTGTGTTTAATGCCTCCGTGTGTGTAATGTCTCCGTGTGTGTAATGTCTCCGTGTGTTTAATGTCTCCGTGTGTGTAATGCCTCCGTGTGTGTAATGCCTCCGTGTGTGTAATGCCTCCGTGTGTTTAATGTCTCCGTGTGTTTAATGTCTCCGTGTGTTTAATGTCTCCGTGTGTGTAATGCTCCGTGTGTTTAATGCCTCCGTGTGTTTAATGCCTCCGTGTGTTTAATGTCCTCCGTGTGTGTAATGCCTCCGTGTGTTTAATGCCTCCGTGTGTTTAATGCCTCCGTGTGTTTAATGTCTCCGTGTGTGTAATGTCTCCGTGTGTTTAATGCCTCCGTGTGTTTAATGCCTCCGTGTGTGTAATGTCCTCCGTGTGTGTAATGTCCTCCGTGTGTGTAATGCTCCGTGTGTTTAATGCCTCCGTGTGTTTAATGTCCCCCGTGTGTGTAATGCCTCCGTGTGTGTAATGCCTCCGTGTGTGTAATGTCCCCGTGTGTGTAATGTCTCCGTGTGTGTAATGTCTCCGTGTGTGTAATGTCTCCGTGTGTGTAATGTCTCCGTGTGTGTAATGTCTCCGTGTGTGTAATGCCTCCGTGTGTGTAATGTCTCCGTGTGTTTAATGCCTCCGTGTGTGTAATGCCTCCGTGTGTGTAATGTCTCCGTGTGTGTAATGTCTCCGTGTGTGTGTAATGTCTCCGTGTGTTAATGTCTCCGTGTGTTTAATGTCTCCGTGTGTTTAATGCCTCCGTGTGTGTAATGCTCCGTTGTGTTTAATGCCTCCGTGTGTGTAATGCCTCCGTGTGTTTAATGTCTCCGTGTGTTAATGCCTCCGTGTGTTAATGCCTCCGTGTGTTTAATGCCTCCGTGTGTGTAATGTCCCCGTGTGTGTAATGTCCCCGTGTGTGTAATGTCTCCGTGTGTGTAATGTCTCCGTGTGTTTAATGTCTCCGTGTGTTTAATTCCTCCGTGTGTTTAATGCCTTCGTGTGTGTAATGTCTCCGTGTGTGTAATGTCCCCGTGTGTGTAATGCTCCGTGTGTGTAATGCCTCCGTGTGTTTAATGCCCCGTGTGTGTAATGTCTCCGTGTGTGTAATGTCTCCGTGTGTGTAATGTCTCCGTGTATTTAATGTCTCCGTGTGTGTAATGTCTCCGTGTGTGTAATGTCTCCGTGTGTGTAATGTCTCCGTGTGTGTAATGTCTCCGTGTGTGTAATGTCTCCCGTGTGTGTAATGTCTCCGTGTGTGTAATGCCTCCGTGTGTTTAATGTCCTCCGTGTGTGTAATGTCCCCGTGTGTGTAATGCCTCCGTGTGTTTAATGCCTCCGTGTGTTAATGTCCTCCGTGTGTTAATGCCTCCGGTGTGTGTAATGCCTCCGTGTGTGTAATGCCTCCGTGTGTTTTAATGCCTCCGTGTGTTTAATGCCTCCGTGTGTGTAATGCCTCCGTGTGTGTAATGTCCCAGTGTGTGTAATGCCTACCGTGTGTGTAATGTCATCCGTGTGTTAATGCCTCTCGTGTGTTTAATTGCCTCCAGTGTGTAATGTCCCCGTGTGTGTAATGCCTCCGTGTGTGTAATGCCCTTGTGTTTAATGCCTCCGTGTGTTAATGCCTCCGTGTGTGTAATGCCTCCGTGTGTGTAATGCCTCCGTGTGTTTAATGCCTCCGTGTGTTTAATGCCTCCGTGTGTGTTAATGTCCCCGTGTGTTAATGCCTCCGTGTGTTTAATGCTCCGTGTGTTTAATGCCTCCGTGTGTGTAATGCCTCCGTGTGTTAATGCCTCCGTGTGTTTAATGCCCCGTGTGTTTAATGTCTCCGTGTGTTTATGCCTCCGTGTGTTTAATGCCTCCGTGTGTTAATGCCTCCGTGTGTGTAATGTCCCCGTGTGTGTAATGTCCCCGTGTGTTAATGTCTCCGTGTGTGTAATGCCTCCGTGTGTGTAATGCCTCCGTGTGTTTAATGTCCCCGTGTGTTTAATGCCTCCGTGTGTTTAATGCCTCCGTGTGTGTGATGTCCCCGTGTGTGTAATGTCCCCGTGTGTGTAATGCCTCCGTGTGTTTAATGCCCCCGTGTGTGTAATGTCTCCGTGTGTGTAATGCCTCTGTGTGTGTTTAATGTCTCCGTGTGTTTAATGTCTCCGTGTGTGTAATGTCTCCGTGTGTGTAATGTCTCCGTGTGTGTAATGACTCCGTGTGTGTAATGTCTCCGTGTGTGTAATGTCCCCGTGTGTGTAATGTCTCCGTGTGTGTAATGCCTCCGTGTGTTTAATGTCCCCGTGTGTGTAATGTCCCCGTGTGTGTAATGCCTCCGTGTGTGTTTCCCGTGTGTTGTGTTGTTTTGTGTGTGTAATGCCTCCGTGTGTGTAATGTCTCCGTGTGTGTATTCCTCCGTGTGTTTAATTTCCCTGTGTTTTCCCCGTGTGTTTAATGTCTCCGTGTGTTAATTTTTAATGCCCCGTGTGTTGTCCCCGTGTGTTAATCCTCCGTGTGTTTAATGTTCCCGTGTGTTTAATGCCCCGTGTGTTATGCCCCGTGTGTGTAATGTCTCCGTTGTTAATGTCCTCCGTGTTGTTTTGTTGTGTGGTTTTTGTGTTTTGTTGTTTTTTTAATGTTCCTGTTTTTTAAGTCTCCTTGTTTAATTCCCCCTTGTGATTCCGTGTGTTAATGCCTCCTTGTTTTTCCGTGTGTTTGTCTCCGTGTGTTTAATGTTCCGTGTGTTTAATGCCGTGTGTTTAATGTCTCCGTGTGTGTAATCTCCGTGTGTGTAAGCTGTGTTGGTTATTGTCTCCGTGTGTGTAAGTCTCCGGTGTGTTTGTTGTGTTTCCCCCGTGTGTTTGGTTCCTGGTTTATGTCCCTGTGTTAAAGTCCCCCGTGTGTGTAATGCCTCCGTGTGTTTAATGCTCCGTGTGTGTATGTCTCCGTTGTGTTAATGTCTGGGGTTTTTAATTCCGTGTGTGTAATTCTCCGTGTGTGTAATTCCTTTTTAATGTCCCCCGTGTTTTAATGCCCCCGTGTTTTAATCCTCCTGTGTTTTCCTGTGTTGATCCCGTGTTTTTCCGTGTGTTTAATGCCCCTTTTTTATGCCTCCTTTGTAATGCCTCCGTTGTGTGCTCCGTGTGTTTAATGCCTCCTTGTTTAATGTCCGTGTGTGTAACCTCCGTGTGTGAATGCCTCCGTGTGTTTAATTCTCCGTGTTTTTAATGCTCCGTTTTTTTCTCGTGTTGTTTTCCCCTGTGTGAATTCCCTTTGGTTGTGTTTATTTCCCCCTGGTTTAATGCTCCTGTGTGTAATCCCGTGTGTTTAATCCTCTGTGTTTTCCCCGGGGTTTATGCCTCCGTGTGTTTAATGCTCCGTGTGTTTTTCCCGTGTGTTAATGTTTCCCTGTTTAATGCCTGTGTTTAATTTCCCCGTGGTTTTGCCTCCTGTGTTTAATGCCTGTGTGTGTTCCCCGTGTTTTTTGTGTTGGGAATGCCCCCGTGTGTTTAAATTTTCCTTGTGTTTAATCTCCGTGTGTGTAATGCCTGTGTGTTTAATTCCTCCGTTTGTTATGTCTTGTTTATTCCGGGGTGTATGCCTCCGTGTGTTTAATGCCTCCGTGTGTTTAATGCCTCCGTGTGTGTAATCCCCGTGTGTGTTGTGTTTTTTTTTCTCCTGTGTTTAATGTCCCCGGTGTGTAATTCCCGTGTTTTTTTGTTTTCCCCGTGTGTTAATGCCTGTGTGTTTGCCCCCTGTTTAATTCCTGTGTGTAATGTCTGTGTTTAATGCCGTGTGTTAATTCCCTGTGTTTGTAATGTCTCCGTGTGTGTTATCCCCGTGTGTTTGTCTGTTTTTTTCCGTGTGTTATGTCTCCGTGTGTTTAATGCCTCCGTGTGTTTAATGTCTCCGTGTGTGTAATGCCCCCGTGTGTGTAATGTCTCCGTGTGTGTAATGCCTCCGTGTGTTTAATGTCTCCGTGTGTTTAATGCCTCCGTGTGTTTAATGCCTCCGTGTGTGTAATGCCTCCGTGTGTTAATGCCTCCGTGTGTTAATGTCTCCGTGTGTTAATGCTCCTGTGTTTAATGTCTCCGTGTGTTTAATGCCTCCGTGTGTGTAATGCCTCCGTGTGTTTGTTAATGCTCCGTGTGTGTAATGTCCCGTGTGTTATGTCTCCGTGTGTTAATGTCTCCGTGTGTTAATGTCTCCGTGTGTGTAATGTCTCCGTGTGTGTAATGTCTCCGTGTGTGTAATGCCTCCGTGTGTGTAATGTCTCCGTGTGTGTAATGCCTCCGTGTGTTTAATGTTTCCGTGTGTTAATGTCTCCGTGTGTGTAATGTCTCTGTGTGTGTGTAATGTCTCTGTGTGTGTATGCTCCGTGTGTGTAATGTCTCCGTGTGTGTAATGTCTCCGTGTGTTTAATGCTCCGTGTG
The DNA here is from genome assembly GCA_014155875.1 of Cepaea nemoralis. Taxonomy (NCBI): domain Eukaryota; kingdom Metazoa; phylum Mollusca; class Gastropoda; order Stylommatophora; family Helicidae; genus Cepaea; species Cepaea nemoralis. Next base: position 8,856 of record JACEFZ010015988.1, read on the forward strand.
TTAATGTCCGTGTGCTTAATGTCTCCGTGTGTTTAATGTCTCCGTGTGTGTAATGCCTCCGTGTGTGTAATGCCTCCGTGTGTGTAATGCCTCCGTGTGTGTAATGCCTCCGTGTGTTTAATGCCTCCGTGTGTTTAATGTCCCCGTGTGTTAATGTCCCCGTGTGTTAATGCCTCCGTGTGTTTAATGCCTCCGTGTGTTTAATGTCTCCGTGTGTTTAATGTCTCCGTGTGTGTAATGTCCCCGTGTGTGTAATGCCTCCGTGTGTGTAATGCCTCCGTGTGTTTAATGTCTCCGTGTGTTTAATGTCTCCGTGTGTGTAATGCCTCCGTGTGTTTAATGCCTCCGTGTGTGTAATGCCTCCGTGTGTTTAATGCCTCCGTGTGTTTAATGTCCCCGTGTGTGTAATGCCTCCGTGTGTTAATGCCTCCGTGTGTTTTAATGCCTCCGTGTGTTTAATGCCTCCGTGTGTTAATGCCTCCGTGTGTGTAATGCCTCCGTGTGTTTAATGCCTCCGTGTGTTTAATGCCTCCGTGTGTGTAATGCCTCCGTGTGTGTAATGCCTCCGTGTGTTTAATGCCTCCGTGTGTTTAATGCCTCCGTGTGTGTAATGTCCCCGTGTGTGTAATGCCTCCTGTGTAATGTCCCCGTGTGTTTAATGCCTCCGTGTTTTAATCCTTTGTGTGTCCGTAATGTCTGTCCGTGTAATGATCCCCTTGTTAATGCCTCCTGTGTGTTAATGTCTCCTGTGTGTGTAATGCCTCCGTGTGTGTAATGCCTCGTGTTTTAATGTCCCCCGTGTGTTTAATGTCTCCGTGTGTGTTTAAAGTCCCCGTGTGTGTAATGCCTCCGTGTGTTTAATGCCTCCGTGTGTTTAATGCCTCCGTGTGTTTAATGTCCCCGTGTGTGTAATGTCCCCGTGTGTGTAATGCCTCCGTGTGTTTAATGTCCCCGTGTTTGTAATGACTCCGTGTGTGTAATGTCCCCGTGTGTTTAATGCCTCCGTGTGTTTAATGCCCCCGTGTGTGTAATGTCCCCGTGTGTTTAATGTCCCCGTGTGTGTAATCTCCGTGTGTTAACCTCCGTGTGTTTAATGTCCGTGTGTGTAATGCCTCCGTGTGTGTAATTCTTGTGTTAATGCTGTGTGTAATGTCGTGTGTGTAATGCCTCCGTGTGTGTAATGCTCCGTGTGTTTAATGTCTGTGTGTGTTATGTCTCCGTGTGTTAATGCCTCCGTGTGTTTAATGTCTCCGTGTGTTAATGCCTCCGTGTGTTTAATGTCCCGTGTGTGAATGCCTCCGTAATGTGTGTGTTAATGCCTCCGTGTGTTTTCCCTGTGTAATGTCCCTTGTGTATGTAATGCCTTTTGTTGTAATTTTCCTCATGTTGAATCCCGTGTGTGTAATGCCTCCGTGTGTGTAATGCCTCCGTTGTTTATGTCTTGTTTTTTTATGTTCCTTTTTGTTGTATGTTTGTTAATGTCTCCTCGTTTTAATGCCTCCTGTGTGTAATGCCTCCGTGTGTGTTTAAAGTCTCCGTGTGTTTAATGTCTCCGTGTGTTTAATTCTCCGTGTGTGTAATGCCTCCGTGTGTTTTCCGTGTGTTTAATGTCTCCGTGTGTGTAATGTCCCCCGTGTGTTAATGCCTCCGTGTGTTTAATGCTCCGTGTGTGTTAATGTCTCCGTGTGTTTCCTCCGTGTGTGTAATGTCTCCGTGTGTTTAATGCCTCCGTGTGTTTATGTCTCCGTGTGTGTGATGTCTTCTCGTTGTGGTGTAATGCCTCCGTGTGTTTAATGTCTCTGTGTGTTTATGTCTCCGTGTGTTAATGTCTCCGTGTGTTTAATGTCTCCGTGTGTTTAATGTCTCCGTGTGTTAATGTCTCTGTGTGTTTATGTCTCCGTGTGTTTATGTCTCCGTGTGTTTATGTCTCCGTGTGTGTTAATGTCTCCGTGTGTTTAATGTACTCCGTGTGTTTAATGCCTCCGTGTGTTTAATGTCCCGTGTGTGTAGTGTCCTCCGTGTGTTTATGTCCTCCGTGTGTTTTAATTACTCTGTGTGTTTAATGCTCCGTGTGTTTAATGTCCTCTCGTGTGTTTAATGCTCCGTGTGTGTAATGTCTCCGTGTGTGTAAGTGTCTCCGGTGTGTTGTATGTCTCCGTGTGTGTAATGCCTCCGTGTGGTGTAATGTCTCCTGTGTTTAATGTCTCCGTGTTTTAATGTCTCCGTGTGGTTTATGTCTCCGTGTGTTTAATTCCTCCGTGTGTGTAATGCCTCCGTGTGTGTAATGTCCCGTGTTGGTGTTTGTCTTGTGTGTTATCTCCGTGTGTGTAATGTCCCGTGTTTATGCTCTCCGTGTGTTTATGCCTCCGTGTGTTTAATTCTCCGTGTGTTTAATCTGTGTGTTTAATTTCCCTGTGTGTATGCTCCGTGTGTGTAATGCTCCGTGTGTTTAAGTCCCCGTGTGTTAATCCTCCGTGTGTGTAATGTCTCCGTGTGGTTAATTCTCCGTGTGTTAATGCCTCCGTGTGTGTAATGTCTCCGTGTGTTTAATGTCTCCGTGTGTTTAATGCCTCCGTGTGTGTAATGCCTCCGTGTGTTTAATGCCTCCGTGTGTGTAATGTCTCCGTGTGTTTAATGTCTCCGTGTGTTTAATGTCCCCGTGTGTGTAATGCCTCCGTGTGTGTAATGCCTCCGTGTGTTTAATGTCTCCGTGTTTTAATGTCTCCGTGTGTGTAATGTCTCCGTGTGTGTAATGTCCTCCGTGTGTGTAATGCCTCCGTGTGTTTAATGTCCTCCGTGTGTGTCATGCCTCCGTGTGTTTAATGTCTCCGTGTGTGTGGAATGTCCTCCGTGTGTGTAATGCCTCCGTGTGTTAATGTCTCCGTGTTTTAATGTCCTCCGTGTGTTTAATGCCTCCGTGTGTGTAATGCCTCCGTGTGTTAATGTCCTCCGTGTGTTTAATGCTCCCGTGTGTTTAATGTCTCCGTGTGTTTAATGCCTCCGTGTGTTGTAATGCTCCGTGTGTTAATGTCCCCGTGTGTGTAATGTCTCCGTGTGTTTAATGTCCTCCGTGTTGTGTAATGTCCCGTGTGTGTAAATGCCTCCGTGTGTGTAATGCCTCCCGTGTGTGTAATGTCCCGTGTGTTTAATGTCTCCGTGTGTTTAATGTCTCCGTGTGTTTAATGTCTCCGTGTGTGTAATGTCCTCCGTGTGTTTAATGCCTCCGTGTGTTTAATGCCTCCGTGTGTGTAATGTCTCCGTGTGTTTAATGTCTCCGTGTGTTTAATGCCTCCGTGTGTGTAATGTCTCCGTGTGTTTAATGTCTCCGTGTGTTTAATGTCTCCGTGTGTGTAATGTCTCCGTGTGTTTATGGTTCTCCGTGTGTTTAATGTCTCCGTGTGTTTAATGCCTCCGTGTGTTTAATGCCTCCGTGTGTGTTTAAAGTCCCCGTGTGTGTAATGTCCCGTGTGTGTAATGCCTCCGTGTGTGTAATGCCTCCGTGTGTGTAATGTCTCCGTGTGTGTAATGTCTCCGTGTGTTTAATGCCTCCGTGTGTGTTTAAAGCCTCCGTGTGTTTGTTGTGTAATGTCTCCGTGTGTTTAATGTCCCCCGTGTGTGTAATGTCTCCTGTTTTTGTGTGTTAATGCCTCCGTGTGTGTTAATGTCTCCGTGTGTTTAATGTCCCCGTGTGTTTAATGTCCCCGTGTGTGTAATGCCTCCGTGTGTTGTAATGTCTCCGTGTGTTTTAATTGCCTCCGTGTGTTTAAATGTCCTCCGTGTGTGTAAGTCCTCCGTGTGTGTAATGTCTCCTGTGTGTTAATGCCTCCGTGTGGTTAATGTCTCCGTGTGTTGTAATGTCCCCGTGTGTGTAATGTCTCCGTGTGTGTAATGCTCTCCGTGTGTTTAATTGCTCCGTGTGTGTAATGTCCTCCGTGTGTGTAATGCATCCGTGTGTGTAATGTCTCCGTGTGGTTTAATGTCTCCGTGTGTTTAATGTCTCCGTGTGTTTATGTCTCCGTGTGTTAATGTCTCCGTGTGTGTAATGTCTCCGTGTGTTTAATGTCTCCGTGTGTTTAATGTCTCCGTGTGTTTAATGTCTCCGTGTGTTTAATGTCTCCGTGTGTGTATGTCTCCGTGTGTGTAATGTCTCCGTGTGTGTAATGTCTCCGTGTGTGTAATGTCTCCGTGTGTGTAATGTCCTCCGTGTGTGTAATGTCTCCGTGTGTGTAATGTCTCCGTGTGTGTAATGTCTCCGTGTGTGTAATGTCCCTGTGTGTTTTGTGTGTTAATGTCTCCGGGTGTGTGTTAATGTCTCCGTGTGTGTAATGTCTCCGTGTGTGTAATGCCTCCGTGTGTGTAATGCCTCCGTGTGTTTAATGCCTCCGTGTGTTTAATGTCTCCGTGTGTTAATGCTCCGTGTGTTAATGCCTCCGTGTGTGTAATGTCTCCGTGTGTTTAATGCTCCGTGTGTTTAATGTCCCGTGTGTGTAATGCCTCCGTGTGTGTAATGCCTCCGTGTGTTTAATGTCTCCGTGTGTTTAATGCCTCCGTGTGTTAATGTCTCCGTGTGTTAATGCCCCGTGTGTGTAATGCCTCCGTTGTTTAATGCCTCCGTGTGTGTAATGCCTCCGTGTGTTAATGCTCCGTGTGTTAATGCCTCCGTGTGTTTAATGCCTCCGTGTGTTATGCCTCCGTGTGTTAATGTCCCCTGTGTGTTAATGCCTCCGTGTGTTTAATGCCTCCCTGTGTTTAATGTCTCCGTGTGTTATGTCTCCGTGTGTTTAATGCCTCCGTGTGTTTAATGCCTCCGTGTGTTAATGTCCCCGTGTGTGTAATGTCCCGTGTGTGTAATGCTCCGTGTGTTAATGCCCCGTGTGTGTAATGTCCCGTGTGTGTAATTCCTGTTTTTGTGTGTTTAAAGCCTCGTGTGTGTAATGCCTCCGTGTGTTTAATGTCTCCGTGTGTTAATTCTCCGTGTGTTTAATGCTCCGTGTGTGTAATGTTCTCCGTGTGTTAATGCCTCCGTGTGTTTAATGCCTCCGTGTGTGTAATGTCTCCGTGTGGTTAATGTCCCCCGTGTGTGTAATGTCTCGTGTGTTTAATGCTCCGTGTGTTTAATGTCTCCCCTTGTGTGTAATGCCTCCGTGTGTTAATGCCTGGGGTAGTCTCCGTGTTAATGTCCCGTGTTTAATGCCTCCGTGTGTTAATGCTCGTGGTTAATTCTCCGTGTGTTAATGCCCCGTGTGTGTAATGTCCCCGTGTGTGTAATGTCTCCGTGTGTTTAATGCCTCCGTGTGTTTAATGTCTCGTTGTGTGTAATGCTCCGTGTGTGTAATGTCTCCGTGTGTTAATGCTCCGTGTGTGTAATGTCTCCGTGTGTTAAGTCCCCTGTGTGTAATGCTCCGTGTGTGTAATGCTCCGTGTGTTTAATGCCTCCGTGTGTGTAATGTCCCCTGTGTGTTTAATGTCCCGTGTGTTTAATGCCTCCGTGTGTTAATTCCCCGTGTGTTAATGCTCCGTGTGTTAATCTCCGTGTGTGTAATGCCTCCGTGTGTTTAATGCCTCCGTGTGTTTAATGCTCCGTGTGTTTAATGTCCCGTGTGTTAATGTCTCCGTGTGTTAATCCTCCGTGTGTTTAATGCCTCGTGTGTTAATGCTCCGTGTGTTTTTTTTGGGTTTTGTTCCTTGGGTTTTTTGGGGTTTTTGTGTGTTTTTTCCCCTGTGTGTAATTTTTGGGGGTTAATGCCCCCGTTGGGTTTTTTCCTTGGGGTTTTTTGGGGTTTTTTGTGTGTTAATGCCTGTGTGTGTAATGTCTCCGTGTGTTTAATTCCTTTTTTTCCCCGTGTGTTTTTCCCCGTGTGTTAATTTCTTGTGTGTTTATGCTCCGGGGTTTAATGTCTCCGTGTGTTTAAGCCCCGTGTGTTTTCCCCTTTTTTTCCCCTTTTTTTTCCCCTTTTTTTTCCCCTTTTTTTCCCGTGTGTTTAATGCCCCCGTGTGTTAATGTCCGTGTGTTTAATGCCTCCGTGTGTTTAATGCCCCGTGTGTTTAATGCCTCCGTGTGTTTTAATTTCCCCCCCGTTTAATGTCTCCCTGTGTTAATGTCTCCGTGTGTTAATGCTCCGTGTGTTTAATGCCCCCGTGTGTGTAATGCTCCGTGTGTTTAACCTCCGTGTGTTAATGCTCCGGTGTTTAATGTCTCCGTTTTTTGCTGTGTGTTAATGCCCCCGTGTGTTAATGCTCCGGTTTTTAATGTCCCGTGTTTAATTCTGTGTTTTTCTGTGTTTTTCTCCGTGTGTTTTCCGTGTGTTAAATTTCCGTGTGTTAAACCCCGTGTGTGTAATGTCCCGTGTGTGTAATGCCCCGGGGTTTAATGCTCCGTGTGTTAATTCCCCTTTTTTTTTTTTTTGTTTGTGTTTTTGTTGTTTTTGTTGTTTTTGTTGTTTTTGTTGTTTTTTGGGGTTTTTTTTGTTTTTTTTTTTTTTTTTTTTTTTTTTTTTTTTTTTTTTTTTTTTTTTTTTTTTTTTTTTTTTTTTTTTTTTTTTTTTTTTTTTTTTTTTTTTTTTTTTTTTTTTTTTTTTTTTTTTTTTTTTTTTTTTTTTTTTTTTTTTTTTTTTTTTTTTTTTTTTTTTTTTTTTTTTTTTTTTTTTTTTTTTTTTTTTTTTTTTTTTTTTTTTTTTTTTTTTTTTTTTTTTTTTTTTTTTTTTTTTTTTTTTTTTTTTTTTTTTTTTTTTTTTTTTTTTTTTTTTTTTTTTTTTTTTTTTTTTTTTTTTTTTTTTTTTTTTTTTTTTTTTTTTTTTTTTTTTTTTTTTTTTTTTTTTTTTTTTTTTTTTTTTTTTTTTTTTTTTTTTTTTTTTTTTTTTTTTTTTTTTTTTTTTTTTTTTTTTTTTTTTTTTTTTTTTTTTTTTTTTTTTTTTTTTTTTTTTTTTTTTTTTTTTTTTTTTTTTTTTTTTTTTTTTTTTTTTTTTTTTTTTTTTTTTTTTTTTTTTTTTTTTTTTTTTTTTTTTTTTTTTTTTTTTTTTTTTTTTTTTTTTTTTTTTTTTTTTTTTTTTTTTTTTTTTTTTTTTTTTTTTTTTTTTTTTTTTTTTTTTTTTTTTTTTTTTTTTTTTTTTTTTTTTTTTTTTTTTTTTTTTTTTTTTTTTTTTTTTTTTTTTTTTTTTTTTTTTTTTTTTTTTTTTTTTTTTTTTTTTTTTTTTTTTTTTTTTTTTTTTTTTTTTTTTTTTTTTTTTTTTTTTTTTTTTTTTTTTTTTTTTTTTTTTTTTTTTTTTTTTTTTTTTTTTTTTTTTTTGGGGGGGGGGGGGGGGGGGGGGGGGGGGGGGGGGGGGGGGGGGGGGGGGGGGGGGGGGGGGGGGGGGGGGGGGGGGGGGGGGGGGGGGGGGGGGGGGGGGGGGGGGGGGGGGGGGGGGGGGGGGGGGGGGGGGGGGGGGGGGGGGGGGGGGGGGGGGGGGGGGGGGGGGGGGGGGGGGGGGGGGGGGGGGGGGGGGGGGGGGGGGGGGGGGGGGGGGGGGGGGGGGGGGGGGGGGGGGGGGGGGGGGGGGGGGGGGGGGGGGGGGGGGGGGGGGGGGGGGGGGGGGGGGGGGGGGGGGGGGGGGGGGGGGGGGGGGGGGGGGGGGGGGGGGGGGGGGGGGGGGGGGGGGGGGGGGGGGGGGGGGGGGGGGGGGGGGGGGGGGGGGGGGGGGGGGGGGGGGGGGGGGGGGGGGGGGGGGGGGGGGGGGGGGGGGGGGGGGGGGGGGGGGGGGGGGGGGGGGGGGGGGGGGGGGGGGGGGGGGGGGGGGGGGGGGGGGGGGGGGGGGGGGGGGGGGGGGGGGGGGGGGGGGGGGGGGGGGGGGGTGTGTAATGTCCCCGTGTGTGTATTTTCCCGTGTGTTTAATGCTCCGTGTGTTTAATGCCTCCTGTGTTAATGCCCCGTGTGTGTAATGCCTCCGTGTGTTTAATGCCCCCGTGTTTTAATGTCTCCGTGTGTTTAATGTCTCCGTGTGTTTTAAAGTCTCCGTGTGTTTAATGCCTCCGTGTGTGTAATGCCCCCGTGTGTTAATGTCTCCGTGTGTTTAATGCTCCGTGTGTTTAATGTCTCCGTGTGTTTAATGTCTCCGTGTGTTTAATGTCTCCGTGTGTGTAATGTCTCCGTGTGTGTAATGTCTCCGTGTGTGTAATGTCTCCGTGTGTGTAATGTCTCCGTGTGTGTAATGCCCCCGTGTATTTAATGCCCCCGTGTGTGTAATGTCTCCGTGTGTTTAATGCTCCGTGTGTGTAATGTCTCCGTGTGTGTAATGCCTCCGTGTGTTTAATGTCTCCGTGTGTGTAATGTCCCCCGTGTGTTGTAATGCTCCGGGGTGTTTAAAGTCTCCGTGTTTTTAAAGTCTCCGTGTGTTTAATGCTCCGTGTGTGTAATGCCCCCGTGTGTTTAATGTCCTCCGTGTGTTTAATGCCTCCGTGTGTTTAAAGTCTCCGGGTTTTGTTGTTTTAAAGCCCCCGTGTGTGTAATGTCCCCGTGTGTTTAATGTCCCCCGTGTGTTTATGCCCCGTGTGTGTAATGCCTCCGTGTGTGTAATGCCTCCGTGTGTTTAATGTCTCCGTGTGTTTAATGTCCCGTGTGTTAATGCTCCGTGTGTTTAATGCCTCCGTGTGTGTAATGACTCCGTGTGTTTAATGCCTCCGTGTGTGTAATGCCTCCGTGTGTTTAATGTCTCCGTGTGTTTAATGCCTCCGTGTGTTTAATGCCTCCGTGTGTTTAATGCCTCCGTGTGTGTAATGTCCCCGTGTGTGTAATGTCCCCGTGTGTGTAATGTCTCCTTGTGTTTATGGTCTCCGTGTGTTTATGGTCTCCGTGTGTTTAATTCCTCCGTGTGTTTAATGCCTCCGTGTGTGTAATGTCCCCGTGTGTGTAATGTCCCCGTGTGTGTAATGACTCCGTGTGTTTAATGCCCCCGTGTGTGTAATGTCCCCGTGTGTGTAATGTCTCTGTGTGTGTGTAATGTCTCCGTGTGTTTAATGTCTCCGTGTGCTTAATGTCTCCGTGTGTTTAATGTCTCCGTGTGTGTAATGTCTCCGTGTGTTTAATGCCTCCGTGTGTTTAATGCCTCCATGTGTGTAATGTCTCCGTGTGGTTAATGTCTCCGTGTGTTTAATGCCCCCGTGTGTGTAAAGTCTCCGTGTGTTTAATGTTTCCCTGTGTTTAATGCTCCGTGTGTGTAATGTCTCCGTGTGTTTAATGCCCCCGTGTGTTTAATGCCTCCGTGTGTGTAATGTCTCCGTGTTTAATGCTCCGTGTGTTTAATGCCTCCGGTGTGTTAATGCCTCCGTGTGTGTAATGTCCCCGTGTGTGTAATGTCCCCGTGTGTGTAATGCCTCCGTGTGTGTAATGTCTCCGTGTGTGTGTAATGTCTCCGTGTGTTTAAAGCCCCGTGTGTTTAATGCCCCCGTGTGTTTAATGCCTCCAGTGTGTTGTAATGTCCCCGTGTGTGTAATGCTCCGTGTGTTTAATGCCCCGTGTGTGTAATGTCCCCGTGTGTGTAATGCCCCGTGTGTGTTTTAAAGTCCCCGTGTTTTAATGTCTCCGTGTGTTTAATGTCTCCGTGGTGTAATGCTCCGTGTGTGTAATGCTCCGTGTGTGTAATGCCCCCGTGTGTTAAAGTCCCCGTGTGTGTAATGTCTCCGTGTGTGTAATGCCTCCGTGTTTAATGCCCCGTGTGTGTAATGCCCCCTGTGTTAATCTCCGTGTGTTAATGCTCCTGTGTTGTTGGTGTTTAATGTCTCCGTGTGTTTTGTGTGTTTAATGTTTCCCTGTGTTAATGCTCCGTGTGTTTAATGTCCCGTGTGTTCCTGTTTTTCCCCCGTGTTTTAACCCCCCCGTTTTAACCCCGTGTGTTTAATGTCCCCGTGTGTTAATGCCTTGTTTTTTGGCTCCGTGTGTTTAATGCTCCGTGTGTTTAATGCCTCCGTGTGTGTAATGCCCGGTGTGTTTTGTTGTGTGTTTTCCCCCGTGTTTAATGCCCCTTTTTTCCCGGGGGTTTTTCCTGTGTGGTTTTTGTTTTTTTTTGGGGTTTTTTTGTGTTTTTTCCCTTTTTTTTCCTTTTTGGCCTGTTGGGTTTTAAAGCCCCGTGTGTGTAATTCCGTGTGTTTAATCTGTGTTTTATGCCCCCGTGTGTGTAATGTCCCGTGTGTTTAATGCCCCCGTGTGTTTAATGTCCCGTGTGTTTAATGTCCCGTGTGTGTAATGTCTCCGTGTGGTGTTTTGGTCTCCGTGTGTTTAATGGGCCTTTCCCTGTGTTTAAATTCTCCGTGTGTTTAATGCTCCTTTCCTGTGTGTTAATGTCCCCGTGTGTTTAATGTCCCCGTGTGTTTAATGCTCCGTGTGTTTAATGCCCCGGGGTTTGGGTCCGTGTTGTAATGCCTCCGTGTGTGTAATGCCTCCGGGGTTTATGCTCCGTGTGTTAATGTCTCCGTGTGTGTAATGCCTCCGTGTGTGTAATGTCTCCGTGTGTGTAATGTCTCCGTGTGTGTAATGTCTCCGTGTGTTTAATGCCTCCGTGTGTTATGCCTCCGTGTGTTTAATGTCTCCGTGTGTTATGCTCCGTGTTGTATGTCTCCTGTGTTAATGCTCCGTGTGTTAATGTCTCCGTGTGTGTAATGCCTCCGTGTGTGTAATGTCTCCGTGTGTTTAATGCCTCCGTGTGTTAATGCCTCCGTGTGTGTAATGCCCCGTGTGTTTAATGCTCCGTGTGTTTAATGTCTCCGTGTGTTTAATGCCTCCGTGTGTTAATGCTCCGTGTGTTAATGCCTCCGTGTGTTTAATGCCTCCGTGTGTTAATGCCTCCGTGTGTTTAATGTCCTTTTTCCGTGTGTGTTAATGCCTCCGTGTGTGTATGCCTCCGTGTGTTAATGCCTCCGTGTGTTAATTCTCCGGTGTGTAATGCCTCCGTGTGTTAATGCCTCCGTGTGTTTATATCCCCGTGTGTTTAATGCTCCGTGTGTTTAATGCCTCCGTGTGTTTAATGCCTCCGTGTGTTTAATGCCCCGTGTGTTAATGCCTCCGTGTGTTAATGTCTCCGTGTGTGTAATGTCTCCCGTGTGTGTAATGTCTCCGTGTGTTAATGTCCCGTGTGTTTGTCTCCGTGTGTTTATTCCTCCTGTGTAATGCCTCCCGTGTGTTTAATGCCTCCGTGTGTGTAATGCCTCCGTGTGTGTAATGTCCCCGTGTGTGTAATGTCCTCCGTGTGTAATGCCTCCGTGTGTTTAAGTCCCCGTGTGTGTAATGTCCTGTGTGTTAAAACTCCGTGTGTGTAATTTGTTTTCCGTGTTTGATGTCTCCGTTGTGTGTTAATGCTCCGTGTGTGTAATGCTCCGTGTGTGTAATGTCTCCGTTGTGTAATGTCTCCGTGTGTTGTAATCCCGTGTGTTTAATGTCTCCGTGTTTTAATTCTCCGTGTGTGTAATGTCCTGTTTTCTCCGTGTGTGTAATGTCTCCGTGTGTTTAATGTCTCCGTGTGTGTAATGACTCCGTGTGTGTAATCTCCGTGTGTTAATGCTCCGTGTGTGTTAATGTCTCCGTGTGTGTAATGTCTCCGTGTGTGTATTCTCCGTGTGTGTAATTCCTCCGTGTGTGTAATGCTCCGTGTGTGTAATTCCTCGTGTGGTTATGCCTCCGTTTTATGCCCGTGTGTTAATCCTCCTGTGTTAATGCCTCCGTGTGTTTAATTCCCCGTGCGTTTAATGCCCGTGGTTAATGCCTCCGTGTGTGTTAATGCCTCCGTGTGTTGTAATGCCTCCGTGTGTGTAATGCCTCCGTGTGTTAATCCCCGTGTGTTTTAATGCCTCCGTGTGTGTAATGCCTCTGTGGTTTAATGCCTCCGTGTGTGTAATGCCTCCGTGTGTATTTCCGTTTGTTGTGTTATGCTCCGTGTTGTATTTCCGTGTGTTAATGCCTCCGTGTGTGTAATTCTCTGTGGTTTAATGCCTGTCTCCGTGTTTAATGCCTCCGTGTGTGTAATGCTCCGTGTGTTAAGCCTCCGTGTTTTAATGTCCCCGTGTGTTTAATGCCTCCGTGTGTTAATCCTCCGTGTGTGTAATGTCTCCGTGTGTTTAATGCCTCCGTGTGTGTAATGCCTCCGTGTGTTTAATCCTCCGTGTGTGTAATGCCTCCGTGTGTTTAATGCCTCCGTGTGTTTAATGCCTCCGTGTGTTAATGCCTCCGTGTGTTTAATTCCCCGTGTGTGTAATGCCTCCGTGTTTAATGCCTCCGTGTTTTAATGCCTCCGTGTGTTTAATTCCTCCGTGTGTGTAATGCCTCCGTGTTTATGCTCCTTTTCCGTGTGTT
>JACEFZ010015989.1:0-24661 GCA_014155875.1 Cepaea nemoralis
AATCGTCCGCATAACGAATATTGTTGAAAGTCAGCATTTATATGTAAAATTGGATGCGCAGTTCAAAAATGCAGGTTAAATTAGGATATCTTTGATAATAAACAAGCCAAACTATAAACTTCCTTACCTTTGTCAAAAAACGGGGAATATCTTTCAAACAAGCCACTTTCAACCGCTCTCAAGCATGCAGGCTTGAAGAATAACCTTTTGGCCCTCGTTAAAGTTGTCATTCGCAATTTTCATAAAAATAGTTTCGCATTTATCCAATAGGAAAAACGATAGGGTTATTTTCGTATACTGCACTCACGGGCCACCGGAAACGGTCCTCGGATCTGATGACCTTGAACTTTCAGAAAAAAGGCGTCCTCCGTTAGCAACGAAATCGCTACTACTATTTTGCGTATTCGATGGGCCACTTCTGTTACCACAAAAGCGAAAAATGTGCCCACGTTGGTGACATCCCCAACAAACCACATTCGAGTTATTTGTGTTACCTTCCATGTTTCTTACAGTATTTCTCACTTGTCCTCTTCTATCTTGATTATATACATCCTCGTTTCTTTGTACCATCTGTATTTCTCCTCGTCTTCCTCTCCATCCATGTCTATACTGTCCTATTTCCATAGGTTCTTCAATTCTATCTTCCGAACTACTACCTAACTCTCGTCCTACCCTTAGCCTAAACCTCCTCCTCAAGCTTTCCTCTTGTATAGCGATATCTACCGCTTGTGACAATCTTGCAGGATTCTCTCTTAATAATTTAAATTTCAATCCATCTGACCTAATCCCATCAACAAAAATCCCTACTAACATCCGTTCCACTTCTTCTGCTCGTACATTCTGTCCTAAAAATGACTCTTCAGCTAAATTTATTAACCTGTCACTGTATAACTGAACACTTTCTGTGCTGTTTTGTCTAGTCTGTCGCAATACTGAGAATGCGTGTTGTGGATCAGTAATTTCAGCATATTTTCTTGCAAGATCATCTTTAAATTCTTCCCAGGTTTCACCTCCTGCTGCTTCTAACTTTCTTCTAATGTGGTCAGAAACTGGACTTGTACTTGTTCTGTATGCCAAATTCTTTTTCTCTCCATCTGTAGCGTTTACTAAATATGCATGTTTTTCAATAGAAATAATCCATTTCTTAAACTGATTTGCTTGACCACTAAATCTTTCAACATCAGTGCTTATATTTTGTTGTCTTAACACTGCATCCAACCTTGATATTGCCCCTCCAACGCCAGTGAGTACCTGTGAAAAATCTTGGGATTCCATCCTAAAATTTATAATTATCAAGCAATATACAAATATTTCAAACAATATTAATTTCAAACCCAGCAACAATACATAATCTGTTAATTACTCTAATATTATCTAATTATCTTAACTAAAGCCTCCAATCGAAGATCCTGACGAATAAATATTCCTGTTTCAATCCTGAATTCTGACAAAAGAATTTAAATGACCTCCTGATTCAGAATTACCTACACCACATAAAAAAGGACTCTAATCAAGCTCGTTAAAATGAGTAGAACAAAGAAGAGCCTCTGGATTTCTTTCCTTAATAATTTAATCGAAGTTGAAGTCAGTTCTTTCCAATTATTTCCTGACGTTGATTATGCTCGATATCAGGCTCGCAACAAGACTATTTGATTACTTGCTCGATTACTGTAGATTCCCTTCAAGTAAGGTCACCTTCACGCAAGCGACAACTGCTCACGACTTCAGCAAAAAAAACTCACTTTCCAACAGCAATCTGGGATTTTCATATATATATTTCAGCGCAAACGTAATCCAGTCAACAACAATTGGACTTAAAGCTGACGCTATCCAGTCTCTTATTTTCATGTGGGACTCTCGCCATGGTCAGTTTAAATTACTTTATCCAAACCCCGAGTTGAGACAAGTTTCATTTATGCCTTCCTTTAATTGAAGTGACTGTAGAGAGTATTGCAGATTTTGATTTCATAATTATGGAATTTGCACCATAACCTTGACTTCACCTTCAACAGTCCCACGGGTTAAAACTCATAATTTATACTGATTTTTGATGCAGAACAGCATTACACAACACCCAGGCTCAATATACCATTTTGCGTTGGTCAGTTCTCCAGTTAATTTCATAATTATGTAATAACATCAGTCTTTCAAAAAAAATAAGTTTATCAATCAAACCTTTTTTTAGCGCTGTCCTTGAAAATGGATCTCTTTCTTAACCAGGAATCCAGTGAAAACTCAGAACAGCTACCAACAGTCGGCTTTCATCTGTTGCGTTTCTCAATATTTACTTCACCAGACACGCCAGACATAACCATCTTCTATGGCGGTACTCTTTCTCTCCGCGACCTCCCATGTTTCATAAATTCACGGCACCAAATCAACCTGGTATAACAGTGTTACATACACAGGTTAGGCACGTGATCGTACAGGACACAAGTCTTCGCGTTGTTAGAAACATACTTTATTTGCCGAATCGTTCTATTTCAGCACACATGATGGAGACTCACTTCTTGGTGTTGACATCTATCTCGCTGACCCCTAAGTGACGTGTGTGTTCTCCTAGATACACTTCTTCATTCGTGCACACACGTTCACTATGGTTTTCCCCCTAGTCAAGGAATGCGCAGCATTCCTTAACTCTTTACTCCTAACCTAATTCCCTCACTGTTACAGATAGTTCAAGTATTGTATATGCCATAAATATGGTGAAAGGATTATTTTATTGATTTGTTGGTGAAATAATGTTAGAATAGCATCAGGAAAGGATTACTGCACTTGTTTGATGGTGAAATTATGGTTGAGATGTATAATGTAAAAAAGTGAGAGGATAATTGTATTGGCTTGATGACAAAATAATGCTTGAGTTGTTCTATTATGGTGAAAGCACTCTTTCTTCTACTTCTTCTTCTTCTTCTTCTTCTTCTTCTTCTTCTTCTTCTTCTTCTTCTTCCTCTTCCTCTTCTTCTTCTTCTTCTTCTTCTTCTTCTTCTTCTTCTTCTTCTTCTTCTTCTTCTTCTTCTTCTTCTTCTTCTTCTTCTTATTCTTCTTCTGATTCTTCTTCTTCTTCTGATTCTTCTTCTTCTTCTTCTTCTTCTTCTTCTTCTTCTTCTTCTTCTTCTTCTTCTTCTTCTTCTTCTACTCCTCCTCCTTCTCCTTCTCCTTATTCTTCTTTTCCTTCTTCTTGGTTGTATGCTCTTATCAGTAGGTGGTCAGGTTGCATATCACTTTATTTGTGGTTTCTCAATTAAATCGATGCATGATGCTCCGCTTATCATATGTCTGATGTCATCCAAAAACCACACTGGTCAAAGAAGAGAATCCTGCTACTGCTGATGTTTGGACCCAGAGTTTTGCCTAGGTGAGCAAGCACACTAACTACTTGACTGCTGTGGCTACTATATAATAAGGTGGCATGGCTGAATAATATCTTTTAAATTATCTTAATATTCTCTTTGTAGGTTTGAAAGGTTTTTACGGCATTCCAGGCACAGATGGCTTTAATGGCCGTCCAGGAAGCAAGGGTGAGCCTGGCACATCATTACCCGGACTACCAGGTCAGATATGTTACTGTTTATACATATCACCAAATCTATATGCCATTTGCCAGACTTCATATGTGACTGTTTCTGTGTGTTATTGTTTCTGTCATTCACTGTTTCCATATGTCACCATCCTCATGTATCCCTCATTCCACATTTTTTGGTTGGTTGGTTGGTTGCTTGGTTAGTGAACCCTCTGGCCCCGGGAAGGTTAACCCGGTCAACAAATGCCCGCAGAAGTCGGATGTGTCGGCCTAACGGCGCAAGAACGCAGCTCTGCTGTAAACAGGCACAACGCAATCACGTCCGAAAAAAAACTCCAGATGAACGAAGAAGAAGAAGAAGAACCCTCTGGAAGACTGAATTGTAACATCAATGCACCAGAAGCATCACAGACACTTATTTGATCCAGTTTGTTTGAGGTTTTGGCTATGTCTCTGTCCATCTGCCTGCTGTTTGCTCTTGTATTGTGTCAATACACGTTGAAAGGTATCAAAGACATCTATGGTAGACCAAACCCTGATGCTGTGTTGTGTCAATACACATTGAAGGGAATCAATGACGTTAGTGGTAGACCAGAACTGATGCTGTGTTGTGTCAATACACATTGAAGGGAATCGACATCTGTGGTAGACCAAAATTGATATTGTGTTGTGTCAATAAACATTGAAGGGAATCAATGACATCTGTGGTAGACCAGAATTGATATTGTGTTGTATCAATAAACATTGAAGGGAATCAATGACATCTGTGGTAGACCAAAATTGAAGCTGTGTTTGTATCAATAAACATTGAAGGGAATCAATGACATATGTGGTAGACCAAAACTGATACTGTGTTGTGTCAATAAACATTGAAGGGAATCAATGACATCTGTGGTAGACCAAACCCTGATGTTGTGTTGTGTCAATAAACATTGAAAGGAATCATTTACATCAGTGGTAGACCAAACCCTGATGTTGTGTTGTGTCAATAAACATTGAAAGGAATCATTTACATCAGTGGTAGACCAAACCCTGATGTTGTGTTGTGTCAATAAACATTGAAGGGAATCAATGACATCTGTGGTAGACCAAACCCTGATGTTGTGTTGTGTCAATAAACATTGAAGGGAATCAATGACATCTGTGGTAGACCAAACCCTGATGTTGTGTTGTGTCAATAAACATTGAAGGGAATCAATGACATCTGTGGTAGACCAAACCCTGATGTTGTGTTGTGTCAATAAACATTGAAGGGAATCAATGACATATGTGGTAGACCAAAACTGATACTGTGTTGTGTCAATAAACATTGAAGGGAATCAATGACATCTGTGGTAGACCAAACCCTGATGTTGTGTTGTGTCAATCTGCATCACAACTCTGGTGGTTAATGGGGACATTGAATAATTATGCCAGGAATTGTCATTCAGGTTGTTTAAGCCCTGGAAATTAGCTACATCTGTCAGTGTGAGGCTAGTGCAGAGACTCTCCTCCCAGCCCTGTACTGGCAGTGTGAGGTTGGTGCAGAGGCTCTCCTCCCAGCCCTGTACTGTCAGTGTGAGGCTGGTGCAGAGACTCTCCTCCCAACCCTGTACTGTCAGTGTGAGGCTGGTGCAGAGACTCTCCTCCCAGCCCTGTACTGTCAGTGTGAGGCTGGTGCAGAGACTCTCCTCCCAGCCCTGTACTGGCAGTGTGAGGCTGGTGCAGAGACTCTCCTCCCAGCCCTGTACTGGCAGTGTGAGGCTGGTGCAGAGACTCTCCTCCCAGCCCTGTACTGTCAGTGTGAGGCTGATTGTAGAGACTCTCCTCCCAGCCCTGTACTGTCAGTGTGAGGCTGGTGCAGAGACTCTCCTCCCAGCTCTGTACTGTCAGTGTGAGGCTGGTGCAGAGACTCTCCTCCCAGCTCTGTACTGTCAGTGTGAGGCTGGTGCAGAGACTCTCCTCCCAGCCCTGTACTGAAATATCATCTCCATGGGGGGGTCTGTCATTTAGAGTTCTCCTTCCCTTCTCCAAGATGGTTCTGTCACCACTTCTACATATTACTAGTTCTGTCACCAGTTCTACATGTCACTGGTTCTGTGTCACTGATCCTACATGTCACTGATTATAATTGATTCTATGTGTCACTAGTTCTACATGTCACTGTTACTTTGTCTCTGGTTCTATAGTCACTTAAGTCGACTTAAAAGTCAACAGGGTCGACTTCATTGCACCGGGTTATTAATCTCATATGGCTCGGTCTCTTTCTACAGCGCGGAAAGCATCACACAAAGCACGAACTCCGTAGCTCTAGCGATGACCCACAGGAGTCTGTCACTGGTTCTGTCACTGCGTCTATGTCACTGCTTCTGTGTGTCTGATCCTACTTGTTATTAATACTTGTAAATACATGAGGACACTGAATAAGGTTACATGCAAACAAATGAAAAAAAAGGGGGCCCGGGTTGAAGGTCAATTCTTTGGGAAAAAATCACAACCCCCTTTTTTCTTGGTGGTTTAAAAATGGGGAAACATTGGAATAAATTATTTGCCCAGGAATTTGGGTTCAAATTCCCCCAGGTTGTTTAAAGGCCCTTTTTGGGGAAAATTTAAGTTTTTCCCCATTTTTGTCGGGGGGGGGGGGTTTTTTTTTTTTTTTTTTTTTTTTGTAAAGGGCCTTTTTTTCCCGGGATTTCCCCCCAAGGCCCGGTCTCTTTAAGGGGGAAAGGTCCCCCAAAGCCGAACTGTAGTTGGGGCGGTCCCCAAGGGGATTTTCCCCCCAACCCTGTACGGGTCATGTACGGGTTCGGTCCCCTACCCTTACTTGTTATTAAACTTTCCCACCCCTTACTAGGGACGGTCCAAACTTTAAGGTACTGGGGGGAAGGGGGCAGAACCCCCCCGGGGGCCCGAGTCATTAAAGGCTAAATTTAGAGCCTTCCCCCCGGGGCCCGGTCAGTGTGAACCCCCGGTGGAACTTCCCCCGTTGGGGGGCCCAGGGGAAAAATTTGGGAGAGATTCCCCCAGTCGGATTGGGGGAGGTGGGGGAACCCCCCCAGCCCGGACAAAAACACCCCAGGGGGCCAAAAAGGGCTTTCCCTTAAGGGGTTTGTCCCCAAATTTAAATTTAAATTTTCTTAAGACTTTAGGGTTTTGGTACTGCCTAATTGTTGTTAAATTTTGTTCATTAAAAACTTTTACGAAATTTGTTTTTTGTTTTGGCTTGTAAAATCGCTTGCCAGGGTACTTAATTAGGGGGTTAAATTTAAATGGCTGGTTTTTCTAAGGGGAAAAGTTTGGTTGCCTGGATGACCCCGGAGTTTCTTTTCCCCTGGTCTAGGACGGGGGCTTTTATTTGAAAAGTATTAATGACATGAAGGATCAGTCGCTGATTATAATTGGTTCTACATGTCAATAATTCTACTTGTCACTGCTTCTGTCTCTGGTTGTGTAGTCACTGGTTCTGTGTCACTGGTTCCATGTCACTGACTCTATGTCACTGCTTCTATGTCACTGAGTCTACATGTCATTACTTCTATCTCACATTCTATGTGTCAGTGGTTCTATATATCATTGCTTATATGTCATTAATTCTACATATCATTGCTTCTATGTCACTGATTTTTCATGTTTATGCTTCTATATCACTGGTTCTACATATTATTGCTTCTGTCACCGGTTGTTCATGTCACTGATTCCCTATGTTACTGCATCAATGTCACTGGTTAATATACCACCGGCTCTATATGTCACTAATTTTCCCTTTTTAACATTTACTCCCTTCTTGTCACTGATTCTAATGCCACTGCCTTTTTCCTAATTTTCCCCCCTTGGTTTTTTCATGTCACTGCCTCTGTGTCACTTTTCTTTTATATTCCCTATTTTTCTGTGTTTTTTCTTTATGCCCAATTGTTCTTTCACTGGTTTTCTTTAATTCTATTTTTTTAAATTTTATCTTTTTGGGTTCTACTGTCACTATTTTTTTTTACTTTTTCCATATTTTTCTAAAATTCACGGGTTTTTTAATGCCCAATTAACTTTTGTTTAATGTAAAATTTTTAATGTCACGGTTCTACATGTCACAAAGTTTTATTTGTTACGGGTTTCTACATGCCTTGGGTTCTATATGTCACAGTTTTAATGCCCGGGGGTTCAACATTTTAGTGATTCTACATTCCTGTTTTACATGTCATTTGTTCTACATGTAATTGGGTTTCCAAACTTTTTCTTTAAAGTTCTCATGTCCAGTGGTTCTACATGTAATTGGGTTCAAATTAATTTTTCACCAAGTTCTAATTCGGGTTCTACATGTAATTGTTCTACTTTCCCCTTTATTTTCATGTCATGGTTCTACATGTCTTGGGTTCTAAGGTAATTTGTTTTTTGCGGGGTTAACTTGTTTCTACATGTAACTTGTTCGACATCTAAATTGTTCTAACCTCGTAACTTGTTCTACATAGTAACTTTGTTCTACATGTAACTGGTTCTAGCATGTACTTTAGTTCTAGCAGGTCTAACTTGTTCTACATGTACGTGGGTTCTACTTTCTAACTTTGTTTTCTGTAATTTGTTCTACATGTAACTTGTTCTACAGGTAACTTGTTCTACTGTAACTTGTTCTACATGTAACTTGTTCTACACCTAACTTGTTCTCTGTAACTTTTTCTACATGTAATTTGTTCTACATTAATTTGTTCTTGTAACTTGTTCTACATGTAACTTGTTCTACATTAACTTGTTCTACAGGTAACTTGTTCTACTGTTTTTGTTTAAAATTCTTGTTTACATTAATTGGTTTTACATTAACTTTTCTACATGTAATTGTTTTACATGTTTTTTGTTTTACATGTAATTTGTTCTACATTAACTTTTTCCTACATGCCCCTGATTATACAATCCCTGATTATACAATCACTGGTTTTAATGCCCTTAATTCTCAGTAATTTTCATGTCCTGGTTTTACTGTCACTAGTTCTCCATGTCCGGGTTCAACATTTTATATTCTACATGCCTATTTCTACTTTAAACTTTTTCTACATGTCAGTGATTATACACATCCCTGATTATACACATCACTGGTTTTACATGTCATTAATTCTCAGTGATTTTGCATGTCACTGGTTTTACGTGTCACTAGTTCTACATGTCCAGGATTCAACATGTTAGTGATTCTACATGCCTCTATTTCTACATGTAGCTTGTTCTACATGTCACTGGTTCTACATGTCACTAGTTCTGCATGTCAATGGTTCTACATGTCATTGGTTCTATATGCCACCAGTTCTATATGTCAGGGGGGTCAACATCTCAGTGATTCTACATATCCCTTGATTATACATATCACTGGTTTTACATGTCACTGGTTCTACATGTCACTAGTTCTATATGTCAGTGCTTCAACATGTCAGTAGTTCTAATGTCACTAGTTCTACACATAACTGGTTCTACGTGTCACTAGTTATACATGTCAGTGCTTCAACATGTCAGTAGTTCTAATGTCACTAGTTCTACACATAACTGGTTCTACATGTCACTAGTTCTACATGTCATTAATTCTGTGTCACTGGTTCTACATGTCATTGGCTTTACACGTCACAGAGCAAGAAATAAAAGACTGAGAAAGAATTAATGCAGATAATTTCATGTGTTAAAGTCTTTTAAAATTTTGATGAAAATCTTTTCTTTTCCTTTACCTACAGGTCGAGATGGTTTGCCAGGTCTCAAAGGTGTTCAGGGATATCCGGGACTGAGTGGCCCACCTGGTGGCATAGGAGAAATAGGCATTCCTGGTATTTACACACTTTCCCCTAATTGGAACAGCTTACACACAGACTTGAGCACACAAACCTGTCTAAATATACACACATACACATGCAGTTAGGTACAAGGTATTCCTTTATATGCCTACTCTATTGCAAAGGGGTTACAGACGCAATTCATAATCCTGCATGCTGCTTTCGAAACACAGCTGTGAGTGATTTGGCAGCAGACAGCCTTGCATTGGTTTTCATACATTGGTATGAGTGCCAATTTGTTCATAAAGCAATGGCAAACTACTGAACGTAAACTTGTTGAGAAATCACAAATGGCCAAAAAATACTGGGTTTGATTGTGACGTCCTGTAAAGGATATGCAACTAACTTTATATGCATCATGCAGCCCTTAATGTTCCTGTATGTTGGTGAATCACCATATCACCCATTGGTAAACCACGAGTTGAGAATCACATTGAACGTTGATCTACTATCTGATAATAGTATTCACAGGCACCATTGACAGATCCAGGATAAAGAATGCTTTGTTCAGGAAGGAAGCTCTGATCAACCAAGAATGTCAGAAGAAAATGTGCACATAAAGAAGTTTTCATTTTGGAGCCCACAGAGTCAGTAGTGCCATCTTTAAGTCAGAACTTCGAAAGCAATAGTTTGGTGCAAAAGTGATTGATAATGAAATGATATCAGTTGCAGTTACTGCAAGCTCTTCATCTTGTAGACAATAAGAAAAGGTAACAACAGAATACAAATATCTGCACCGAAATGTTAAAGAAAGATGAAGCATTTTTGGCACATCTGATTTTTTTTTCTGTCAAAGGAACTTTTCACTTGAGTCGTAAAATGAAATGTCACAGCATATCATTTGGTGAAATGCATTGCACTGTTTTATCAAGCCCGTGGTTCAGTACATCTGATGTAGACAAGTATTATTTTGGGTGTGCTTTCCCTAGCCTTTGACTGTCCCCAGTCTACCTACAAGGCCACAGGTTTGTGTCTCTCTTTATCTGGTCCCTATCCCATGACCTGTCTGACATGAGAGGCCCTACCAGTAGCGACACTACCATCAGCACAGCTCTTGGAGTCATCGGACCATGCAAGCTTCTCTACCTTAACATGGTGGAGACACACCAGAGGGATCTTAACATACATAACAATTGATCACCAGTGTTCACTAAAGGTGTTTTCTGTGTCATTCCCTGTACAAAAGTGTATGGGCAATTTTTAGTTTTTTTTTTTTGTTTTTACATCATATCTAGACAGACATGGAAACTGGCCTTCCCCTCAGTTAAAATGAGTAATTGGAAACAATTTTCCAGCAAAATGAGGCTCTGCCATATTTTTATCAGGAAGTCTGAATGTCTCTGAATGAGTTTCCCCAAAATTGAAACATATTGTCTATATGTTTACTGCTGACTGGCCATGGCTCGGGATCCTTAACTTGAATGGGCAGCAGTAAAGTTGAGAGTAATCTTCTCCAGCATGTCCTATTTATTGTGGTGTTCTGCTTTCTGGGGCCAGGTAAAATTGTGCCACCATTGTTTGAAGATCTTTGAACACTAAAGAATCAAATGACAGCTGAAAAAAAAACAATGAATCAATTTGAACTAGAATGAAAGGAAGTAGATATGTGCCAGTTAATGTCAAGGCGGCATACATTGAAGGATTATAATATAAAGTAAAGGTGTTCCAATGGTAGATACTGCCATTGGGTGTGAAGTATTAGGCCTTCATATATTCTAGGCTAAAGGTAAAAATTATCAAATATCAATTTAAAGATTGAGCACAAGCCACAACTGGCAACGTTGATTGTATTCTGGTACGAACCTAAGGCCTTGTCCATGTCAATTTGGAAGTACTAGACTCGAGTTTCGCTCTTGTTTGAGCTCGTCAGTAGTGCATATCCTTGACTGGACCCGGGATTTTACCCCGGATTACACCGTGGACAAGGCCTTAGGTTAGTAGCGGAATACGATCAGCGTTGCCAGTAGTGGGTTGTGCTCAATTTTTAAATCTCTAATCCCAAAACAACCAAATAAATCAAATATCATTTTTATGATGCTGGGTGAAAATAAAGAATCCTACCGTTATTGTGGATGGAACATGGACAGCTTTTCTGGCAGGCAGGCAGTAATGTAAGAGATTAGGTGTTTTGGTTTCTTTTGGTGCTAACTTTATATGTTAGTTAATTATCTCTTGGGGTGTCATCCTTGCACTCTAAACAAGTCCATGGGTGCTCACTTCCTCCCCCCAGCATATGCATCAGCGTCTGGTAGCTAATAGTGCCAGGTCTGTGTTGGTTGACCAGGCCTCTCGTTCTCCCAATGTGCCTCTCGTGTCTAGCCATGCCAATTCTAACTTTCAAGGCTCTCATTCTGGACAACCAAGCGGATTGACTGACCTCAAAGTCCTTCACTTTCAACATCTCTCTAAGGGCTTTAACTGTATATGTTTAAGTGCTCAGTAAACTAAGTTACATGCGTCTAACATAGAAGAAGCATATTACAGCAGCTACTTCATTTGAGAGCTGATTCAATGTCTTGTTATATTTTTTATTAGGGTTGCCTGGTATGGATGGAATGGCAGGAGAAACTGGAAAACCAGGCCAGGCTGGCACAGATGGTTTACCAGGTCTGGAGGGAACCAGGGGACCCACTGGTGCTTCCGGTCGACCTGGGGTTAAAGGGTTACCTGTAAGTAACATCTTTAGTGTAAAATAACAATAACAACATGTCAGAAAGTAGGAACCTGTTATGCATCTGTGATGTGACAGGGCCGTCACATTTTGTAGGCCTGAATGAACAGAGGAATATTTGACCAGTCTTTCCTTCACTTAACAAGACATCAATCACAGGTACAGAACTCTCATTCCATTGCCCTCAAAATATTATCAGAATAGCTCGCAATTAACTACACTTTACAGAATTGTAAATTGTCTTGGCCACAATATTTGTTATGCTTGTCTACTATTGAAAATAGTGCGGGGCTCAGTCCAGGAGAAATTATAAAGAGGATGATTCAGAAACAACTTCATCACACAGGCATGCATGAGAATTTCAGACTTAGACAGAAGCAAAGACAATTCTTAAGAACAAAGAATAATGGCATTTCATGATCATATTAATTTTTCTTATTCTCCTCCACCTCTTCTTTTTCTTCTTCTTCTTCCTCTTTATACACTTTCAGGCATGACTATGAATATATCCAAAGAAAGCAGTAGTATAGTAGAGACTGCTTGACCGGGAACTAGCTGGTCTCAGGCATTCAGGCACGAGACAGCTTAGAGACCTGTCAGAGTCTAATGTATTGCCAGCAGAGATGCAGGGACATCGTTACGCCCGCCAGGCGAATAGTCCCTAGTGGGGATGCTGTAACATCGTTACGCCCGCCAGGCGAGTATTAGTTACCTGCCTGCGAGGTTGCCGGCTGACGAGACAGCCAGCGGTCAGGCAAGGACAAAGCAGGACGCACGCAGGCCTCGTGAAGCCACTTCAGGTGGGCAGGCGCGTTGCGAGAAATAGCCAGACAGCTCTGGGACTCGGACTCGACTGGACGTATGATGGGAGAAAGGCTTGTGTAGTTTCTGTGGCCCGAAAGTCAAGTGTCTGTACATCTTGTGAGACTGATTGTAAGCTGTGGGTTGCCTGTAAGTGTATTGTTATAACTTATGTATTGTGATGATCATCTCTAGATCGTGATCTGTAAATAAATCCATCGAAACTTAGTGTCGTTGAGTCTCAAGTCAAATCACGTTGTATTTGTACTGTCTCACATGTGTTAGGTTAACGAGCCAGGTTTAAGACCCTGACATGTGTGGACATGGGGGCTCGTCCGGGATCATCAGATGAAGAACAATCAGAGAAACACCCTGTGAACTCAGCACAGGCTTTTGATATGTTTAACGCAAATAAATGTACTGTTTGTAATACCTTTTATGAAGATGGTATTTTAACATGCAGCCACTCCATCCCTATTGCCAATGAAGAAGCTAATTTGGTAGTAGATTCCAAAGGCAGAATAAACATCCATCAAGGATATGTGAATGGCAAGCCTGCTACAGTCCTTTGGGACACGGGAAGTTCACTGATTGGACTGAAGAGAACGTTCATAATGCCTACAGACTATACAGGCAGGCACGTAACATGCAGAACATTCTCCGGCAATATTGAAAAATACCCACTAGCATGGGCATATATTCAAACACCTTTCCTCACTGGGAAAGTAAAATGCGCAGCATTAACAAACCCGGTGTGTGATATTATAATTGGAAATTTACCAGAGGTGAATGATATGCCTCATGACTTAACATCTCTTTGCATTAATGAGACCACAACATCACCATCAAATGTCATCATTGATAATTTTGTACCACCTAATGAATGTATGGTAGCTAACGTAGCACTAGGATCTCATGACATCATCGATAACACTGTTTCATCATCATCTGATATCATTGAATGTGTGAACGCAGTAACCAGATCTACTGCTAGAATGCAAGATGAAATTAATCAAACTGAGGCTATAGAAATGCTTAGCCCAGTATTACTACCTCCTAAAACCATGAAGGAGACTTTTGTAACAGCCCAAAAGGCTGACCCTTCATTGTCAAAATATTTTAATCTGATCGGCCAAAAGCCAAAGTTAACCAAAAATGCAAGATGGCATTTTGCTTTGAAAAATTGTATCCTCACCAGGTATTATACCAGAGGTGACATCACAACAGAGCAAACTGTTTTGCCAATTGAGTATCGTAAGCAAGCCCTACATCTTGCCCATGATATACCTCTTGCAGGGCATATGGCATACGCTAAGACCAGATCAAGATTATTATTACAGTTTTATTGGCCCAAATTCTGCAATGACATTAAGCAATATTGCAGGAGTTGTGACATCTGCCAAAAACTTGTAAAGAAAGGAAAAAACCCACAGGCAAAGTTACAGGTTACTGACTTAGCCAGTCGACCTTTTGAGAAAATATCTGTCGACATAGTGGGCCCTCTTAATCAGATAACAACCAGAGGGAATAAATATATATTAACTGTTATTGATAAATGTAGCCGCTGGCCTGAAGCGATTCCGCTAAAGAACATAACTGCCAATGACATAATGGAAGTTTTCTTCCATATATTTTCACGGATAGGATTTCCAGACACAATCCAATCAGATAGGGGAAGTCAGTTCATTGCCGCATCTACTCAAGCTTTCACCAAAATGTTAGGGGTGAAGCAATGTTTCAATTCCCCGTACCATCCTCACTCGAGCAGAATTATAGAAAAATTTAACGGTGATTTAAAGCATATGCTTGCTAAAGTCACGCAAGAGCACCCCAATAACTGGGACGTATATTTACCTGCTATTCTCTTTGCTTATCGCTAGGTGCCACATGCTAGTACAGGTTTCTCTCCTTTTGAACTTATCTATGGTGCCAAACCACGTGGCCCATTAAGCATCTATCATCAAATGTTAAATGAATCCACTCCTTTACTCAAACCCATATCATCATACGTATATGTTACATCATTGCGTGAAAGAATCATCAAATCTTGTATAATTGCAAAGGATGCACTAAAATTATCTGGTGCTACATATAGACAATATGCTGACAAAGGTAACAGGACAATAACGTTGACACCTGGACAGGACGTTCTTCTTCTTCTACCTAGTGACAGACACTTATTGACTGATTCTTGGCAAGGACCATTTAAAGTGACGAGACAGATTTCACCTGTAGACTATGAGATCCAAATAAAAGACAAACACAAAATATTCCACGTCAATATGCTAAGACCATATTACAACAGAGACAACGAACAAGACGACACAACAGCATGTACAGTGATAATAGACCATGAAGATGACGAGGCTAGTGACGAAATTCCAACACCTGCATTAGACACGACAAACTGCTTGAAGGAAATTAAGATCAACCCAAAGTTAACTCAAGCAGAAAGACAGTTGCAAACAGCTCATACAACAGTACAACACCATTTTCTCCAACAACCCAGGACAAACAGAATTAGTACAACATCACATCACACTCACGTCAAATACTCCTATAAAATGCAGACCATACACCATTCCATTGCATTACAAAGAACACTTACATCAAGAGATCATCAGCTTAGAGAAAAACAACATCATTAGACGATCCCAATCAAATTTCTCATCTCCAATGGTCATAGTACGCAAAAAGGACAACACAATAAGACTTTGTGTCGACTATAGGAAATTAAATAAGATAACTCTTTTAGATTTAGAGCCAATGGCAAACTCTGAAGATCTATTGACAGAACTGACAGACGCTAGGTTCTTTACGAAGGTAGACATGACGAAAGGTTACTGGCAAATAGCAGTAGACGAACAGAGCAGACATCTGACAGCTTTTGCCACACCTTGGGGACTGTACGAATGGTGCAAACTTCCATTTGGGCTTGTCAATGCCCCAGCAACATTCGTACGTATGACATGACTTCTACTAGTAGACATACCGAATATTATCTGTTACATAGACGACATTTGTGTTCACACAAAGACGATGACAGACCACATAAAGACATTAGAACAGACATTTGAACGCATTAGACAGCACGGACTGACGGTGAAGCCTGCAAAAGTAGACATAGCCTATCAGGAAATATCCTTCTTGGGGTACAAAATATCTAATGGCTTTGTCACGACAGACGATAACATTGTGTCCAAGATACTAAAACTCTCACTTCCGACTACGAAAAAGCAAGTCAGAAGTTTGTTGGGACTTATAAATTATTATAGGCAGTTCATACCAAATTTTGCTGAACTGACCGAAGTATTTACTAACTTACTAACAAAAGATCAACCCGAGAAAATTGTAAGCAATGAATGCCTAAAATCTGCATTCCAGAAAGTATTATCTTATTTTTCTGATAATAGCTTACACAATCCCATTCTGAAATTGCCCAATCTTCAATTACCTTTCAGATTACGCACAGATGCGAGCTCCGTGGCGATTGGAGCAGTCTTGCTACAAGAGCACAATAACATCCTACATCCTGTATATTACTTCTCGAGAAAATTAAAACCTAGAGAACGCTTTTGGTCGACACCGCAGTTGGAAGCCCTTGCTCTAGTTGAGGGTATAACTAAATTTTCCAGATTCCTCCTGGGACGTCATTTTATTGTGGAGTCTGACAGTAGTCCATTGAGATTTATCAATTCAGGTGTACCTTCCAACCAAATGATAGCTCGCTGGTCTCTTAAGCTTCAAGATTACAGCTTTGAAGTTCGACACATCGCGGGTAGAACCAACACGATTGCCGATCTTTTGTCCCGTTGTCCGACCGACCCAGTAAGCACCAATGTCTGAGTGCAGTGTGTAAAATACACTCAGACCAACACAGCCATGCATCAGTGAAGTTTTTTTCACGAAAGCTGTGTATGTCTATATGATGTGATAGGGTTCATTCCCAATATATATAGTCTTCTTATTTTATTATTAACGTAGTGATTGTCGTGAATAATTGTGTAGTGTGTGGTAGAAAGAGAACTTTATTAATTGTATATATGACGAAACAAGAACAGTGCCACATTCGCTCTGAACTTACCGCAAGCGAACTGTCAAATTTATCCATTGTATCTGCATTTGGAACTTATCCAGTGATATTTTAACTCCGCGTCTGAAAGTGTGACCTGAACATTGACATCTACACCACTGCAGTCAATCGAAATCCAGAAGTTTTTCCAGTGAAACAACCAACACATGAACGATTAGAACATTCCGTTTTACTACATCAGACCGGAACAAGTGTGTTCTACAAATTTCAACATCAGCTGTTTTGTGTGTACTTCCGGATGAGTTAGAAATTTAGTTTAAAAGTAGCAGACGACAAACAAAAGCTTAAAAAGTTATAACACTTCTAAATTATTTACGATTCAATAATTTCGAATACACAAATTGTGTATTAAGATTTTTCATTTAGTGTAATCTTAGAATCATATCTTGATTAATTTATTCATACTACCGACTTTTTTCGCTAGTATGGAGAAACATCAAGCTATGACGCTGAGAAATAGAAGAATTATTGTAAGATATTATATTTCTTAATGTTTGAAGTTATGTCCCTTTCATTTAATTGTTATTACATTATTACACCAAGGGCGTTAATTGAAATGTATACGATGATGTATTGTGTATAAATAGCCATGTTGTTGCCAGATTGTTAACACACCAAGAAGCCATCTACTGGGCATGGTAGAGTGTTACCGACATTGCAGACCGACACAAGAACTCCTGGCCAAATGAGGTCAGAGTTTGAGCGTTGAATGCGGCTTATATAAAGCCGTATTACGGTCTTGCCAGATGTTTTTTGTCACAAAAAGCATATTATTACTTTTTTTTTGAAAGGCTGCGAGGTAGTTGCTTGGGAAGCTGTTACTACCGATCTGACTGGGTCAATAATGCAATTAAGGTAATCAGCCATCGAGAGGATGAAGCTTGACGAGTGTTAAAGGTTGAACACCACATGTCTTTACATACAATGTCCATTCCTTATGTGTTTCTATGCCAAGATGTGTGTTTTTGTATTTCTACACCAAAGGAAATGTATATAACAGAAAGGTTGACTCTGACAGGTTAAAAATATTAACCCAGTATTGTATATAGAGTGTACATGAAAGATGACATCTTTCATGAAGAAGCCCTGGGGGAGCATGTCAGAGTCTAATGTATTGCCAGCAGAGATGCAGGGACATCGTTACGCCCGCCAGGCGAATAGTCCCTAGTGGGGATGCTGTAACATCGTTACGCCCGCCAGGCGAGTATTAGTTACCTGCCTGCGAGGTTGCCGGCTGACGAGACAGCCAGCGGTCAGGCAAGGACAAAGCAGGATGCACGCAGGCCTCGTGAAGCCACTTCAGGTGGGCAGGCGCGTTGCGAGAAATAGCCAGACAGCTCTGGGACTCGGACTCGACTGGACGTATGATGGGAGAAAGGCTTGTGTAGTTTCTGTGGCCCGAAAGTCAAGTGTCTGTACATCTTGTGAGACTGATTGTAAGCTGTGGGTTGCCTGTAAGTGTATTGTTATAACTTATGTATTGTGATGATCATCTCTAGATCGTGATCTGTAAATAAATCCATCGAAACTTAGTGTCGTTGAGTTTCAAGTCAAATCACGTTGTATTTGTACTGTCTCACATATGTTAGGTTAACGAGCCAGGTTTAAGACCCTGACAGACCACATACAGCTTCATTCGACTAGACACAACAGAATTTGTCCACTATACACAAAAAGTTTTCAACATCAAGATTTAAAGTAAATCCACTCAACAACTAGTTTCACCACAACGTTACATCTAGGTACAGTGAATTTCCAGTTAGACTGGTTGAAAGGACAGCAGTGAAAAACAAGTGGTATCGCATAGGTTTTGCTACAGATAGAAAGGGAGATTGTGATATCGACAGCATCACACACATCACAGTGACTGTACAGGAGAGAGATGTCCACTAAGCGGACTGTCCACAGTGGTCAGTGAACGAGCACCAGAACAGAAGTGTGAGTGTGACTTGGCTGGCAGGGGAAGTTCGTTATTCAGTTTGTACCATGGGGAAATAAAGTTAACGCCAAGCTGCCGCTGTGTGGTGAGTCTTCATCAAGAGCATCTGCCAGCCTGTTATTGTTAGTGAGCCACGACACTGAGAAAGTGTTTACAGTTATTGCACCTGCCATTAATATATCCCCTAGACAACATTATTCATCATCAACAACCAAAGTAACATCATGGCAACTGTCATTTACTGATGACATTCTGGTGTATTGACAGTGTAGAGATAGACAGGCAATTGCCATTGCCATGCAGGGCTAGCTTGATCATATTTTCTCATGGTGTGTTGATTCCAGTGCACTTGTCAACCCCACATAGGCATCAGTGACATGGTTCTCCATGAACAATAATATTGTTAAAACAGACCTGCCGGCAGTGATAATGGATGGGAAAATTATGACCAGAACCAAGTCATTGACATATCTAGGCATGAGGTTTGATAGTAGTCTGTCCTTCAAAGAATATGTTGATTGTATTATAACAAATGCTTAAAAAAAACCTGTCGGCAAGCGGTCATGGCAACCACCAAAATCGAGCAAAGACTGTTAATACTTCTGTTCCAAATACTGGCACTTTCACCCATAAAGTGTTCCCTGGCCGTCCTCACTGTCAGTTCTACACAGATTTTGAAAGGATACAGAAAGAAGCCATGGGAATTATTTTGAGCTGTACGAGAGACACTTACTGTGCAGCATGAGATATCTCCTAGACTTTCTGGCCATGAACTGCAGGATTAAGATCTGAATGGCTCATGCGTACTTGAAAATAAGTGAAGATGGGCAGCACTCTCTGCATCAAGCTATATTCAGAGACAAGAGTGACAGACTAAAGAGGGGTAAATCATGGATGGTTAGGCGGAAGATATTGTCAAGCAGGTCTGCAGTCCTACCAATATCAACGCCAGCAGGGAATGAGTGCCTGTGTCTCCAGTGCCTAACTGCACCTTCTCCTGCATTATTACGCTTGACAGCAGGTGCAGAGGGTTGAATCCTGCTGCTGTCAATGCAGAGTTCTACGTACTCATCAGTGAAAATTCTGATGATTCCGATGTGCTTATCTATACAGATTGTTCTGTTATGCAGCAGCACAGAGTGCATGGGCATTCATGGCATACTATGTGAGCCGAACCATTCAAGAAGCCAATGGTACCCACTCTATGACCACTAGCAGCATGACGATGGAGGTGATGGCAATGATACAGACTTTCATATAGTTCAAATCACAGAATTATACCTGTGTCCTGAGTGATTCAAAGAGCATGATCCAAAAGGTTGAGGCAGGTTTGATTGGAAAGATTCGCTGCGGAGGTCTGCTGTTCATAGAGTCACTTTTATCTTCATTCCAGAACATGCGGTATTAGAAAGAAATGAATGAGCTGGAAAACTTGCTGGCTCTGCATCCCCTGCAGATGGCCAGCCTATAGATCATGCTGATGTTAGTAATGCCATAAGAGAGATGTCGATAATGAAGGACTTTAATGCCAGTGAATCGACATCTTTGTTTAGGATGAGAGACTTGGGAGAAGAATTGTCACAGCCAGACCTTTGGGAGAATGAGTGGCCTTGTCAGCCAACACAGACCTGGCACTATTAGCCAGCAAACGCTAATGCATTTGTCGGGGGAAGATCTGAACACCTATGGACATGACCAAAGTGCAACAACTAACTAACTCTAAGATCGTTGTGCATAATCAAGAGCCTCATTCTTCTCAGAGTTTTACCCTCCATTTTGGGTGAAAACCTCTGAGCTAAACACAAAGGATCTAGAGGAGCAAACCTTGGTAATAAGCTAGGTGCATCAACACTGTATAGAGTAACTGCTGTTATAGTGATAAGGTCTACATTGTAACCATAATAATAAGAACCGTGTCAAGCATTTCATTACCACTATACTACAATATTATTTAGACATTGAGAACAACAGTTCCATTCTTTGCAGCCTTTAGTTACAGCCAAGTTAAGTTTCCTGTTTCTGCAACCTAGTCCCACAGTGTGACTGACATTGTTTAGAAATAAGGACAGTGTGAAACAGTTGACCATGAAATTGTTTTGAACCCAGGTCACATGGCTCAATCAATCAATCAATCAGGTACCATCCCCACATTGTAGGTTGGCTGCAATAGATCTCCAACACTGTCTCTTGCCCTGACTGTACATTCTGTCGGATTGCTGTTCGTCCATCTCTTGATGTTATTTTTCCACTTGTATCATTGTCTACCTCTTGCTCACTTGCCTTCAACCTTACCCTAAGTATGGTTTTTATAAGAGCATAATGTCTTTTAACATGGCCGAAATATTTCACTTGCCTCTTTTTTAATTCTTTCATCAACTCTGTTTTCATTCCCAGGTTTTCTGGAATCTCTGTATTTGATTGCTTTTGTTTTCATGAAATACAACATATTCTTCTGTATATCCACATCTCCAGGGCCTCTATTTGACTTTCTATTTGCTTGTTCATTGTCCAGGATTCCGCGCCTTATCTCATTTTTAATGTGTTGTTAACCTCTCTAGATGTTAATACTGATTTCATGCTGTTGAAAGCATTTTTGGCCATTCATATTCTCTTTGATTCTCCATTTCATTTTGGCCATTCCTATTCTATTTGGTTTTCCATTTCCTTTTGGCCATTCCTATTCATCACACAGCTATGACGTTTTAAAAAAAACTAATTCTTTTACAGGGTGACCCTGGTACCTCAGGTTTTCCTGGTGTGAGAGGTATGCCTGGACTTAAAGGTCAACCTGGAACAGAAGGTTTGGTCGGCATCCCAGGTAATTCTGGCGATACAGGACTTCTAGGACTGCGTGGCTTCAAGGGAATCAAAGGCACAAGCGGTGAAAGGGGTGGGTTCCATTTGTTAACATATTGACTACAGCATGCGTTTAAGAATAATTTCTTTCATGTTTTCCCACTCCCCTCAACCCCCTCCTTCCTCACTCGCCCCCATCTGATCCCTTGGTAGGGGATCCAGTTTAGGCTGGGTTGGCCAGAGAGCCAAAGTCAATTTGTAACTGATTAAGTGCCATGGGATGATTAATTGTCTTATGTGATTTCCCGTATCTGCCATGTGCAGTAGTTTTCCCTATGCAACCCCCTTTAATTTGATATATAATACATCATATCTGCTACCATATTAACAACTTTTAAGACACAACTGTGACACACCCCTACTTACCATTTTCCGTCAATCATTTTTGTTTGGTCCAAACCTATTTTTTGTTTGGCACTGAATTTGTTAAAAATCTGCCATGTTGGGGATTTGAACAAGTGACCACTGGGCTGGTGGGCAAGCATGCTAGCCAGTGCACTACTACGGCTCCCAATTACATCATGAGCTAGTGAAAAAGCTAGAGGGCAGGCATGCAAGTATGAAACAATACTACTAGTGGGTAGACAATATCAAGAAATGAAATGTGAAGGGGAAAGACAAAGGGTATTAGAGACATAATAGCCGACTTTAAGTGCAGAGATGTCACTTGATATTGATGATAATTTGCACATGAGGGGGTCAATATCAAACCATTAGCTTCCCAAATAATTGTCTGGTACAGTATGTGGGAATACCTGGGAAGGTAGCCCGGTCAACAAATGCCTGAAGAGGTCGCAAGTGTCAGCGGAAAGGTGCAAATATTGCAGCTCTACTGTAATCAGGCACAATGCCATTACGTCTAAAACAACGCAGAAGAAGAAACAGAAGAAATATGTGGAAATGGATGAACTCTAGAGCTGTATTGATGCTCATGGTTTGCGAACTCACATGATCAACAGAGCCTTGCGTCAGCTCTTTGTTGTTGTCCTAATTATGTCATGTGGCCAAGCCATTCAGGCATTTATACCTTTGTCTTCCCCTGTTCCTTTTCCCCATCAGTTTTGCCTTTAAGTTTTCACATTTATTTCTCCTCAAAACATGTTCAAAACAATCTTGACTGTCTGTGTCTTTCTCTAATCAGTGTAGTTTTAATTTGTGTCTTGTAGGACTTTTTCATTCATTTTTCTGTCCATTCGTGGTTTTCTTTGGATTTTCTAAGAAACCATATTTCTAATGCCATTAGATGTTTCTCAACTTATTGTCCACTTTTTTTTTCCCTCACTGCAGTTGACAGCTTATTATTGGTGAGTATGTTTTCCATTGCTACCTTTGCCCTACCAATTCTTTACTGTACCTTCCATCAGATGTTATGTCCATTTCAAGATAGTTGTACCAACTCACCTGTTTAAGAATGCCCCATTAACTTGGATGTTACACTGTGGTGGTTCTTTCTTCTTTGAAACAACCATAATCTTTATATTGGGAGGCAAAATATTTACTATCAAAGGCAATTAGTTAAAGTCTGAAAATATAGGAATTAAGATGGAAATTTGCAATAAAAATATTACAACTATACAAAAAACATAATTTCAAAATCCATGCTTTATGAAGCAGCAAACCTCAAGTTGAAATCAATTATATGAAATGAACAACAGATAGTATACATACTATTCTATTTTAATTCAGAAGGGTTTAACAAGATATTAACCCTTTACAGGGCACAGGATTTTACTTTTTGTAACTCTGAACAGGCTACATTTTTCTGGTTGTATGTCATATTTAGGGTTCAATCAATCAATCATGTACCATGCCGGAAAGCGTGGGCGGTCATGACTCGCCATTTCACTCGATCATCAGCGTCGTGGATCAGCTCAGTGTTCCTGTCTCATCCATGCCATGTGGCCAAGCCATCCAGGTATTTTCCTCTCTGTCTTCTCTTGGTCTGTTCCCTTCGATCTTGCCAGTTGTCACTAAGTTCTCCAATCCATTTCTTCTCATAACATGTCCAAAAAATTTTGACTGTCTACGTCTAATTTCTCTAATCAGTTTCATTTGTCTCCTGTAGCACTTGGTCATTGGTTTTTCTGTCTGTCCATGGTATTCTTTGCATTTTCCTCAGAAACCACATTTCTGCAGCCATCAGATGTTTTTCAGCTTGACTGCACATTGTCCAAGTTTCACATCCATACAAAAGAACGGGCTCTATGTATCCCCTCAACAATCTTTTTCTCATTTCAATTGACATCTTTTTATTGGTCAGAATGTTTTTCATCTTGCTAAAGGCTACTTTTGCCATGGCGAATCTTGTTCTAATCTCTTCAAGGCATTTCCCCTCAGATGTTATGACTGTTCCGAGATAATTGTACCGATTCACTTGTTGAAGAATATTCCCATTTACTTGTATATTACATTGTGGTACTTCGTTCTTCCTAGTGACGACCATAACCTGTGTCTTCTTACAATTTAATTCCAACTCCAGCTGCTCACTGTGTACAACAATCGCGCCTACTAATTGTTGTAGATCTTGTGCATTGTCTGCAATCAATACTGTATCATCTGCATATCTAATGTTATTGATGTTTCGTCCTCCAATGCTGATTCCATTTATATCCTCTACATTTCTGAAAATATTTTCACTGTATAGGGAAAAAAGATCTAGAGACATCACACATCCCTGCCTAACACCTCTCTTAATAGGTTGATATTGTCCCACTTCATTATCAATCCTTATGGCAGCTTGTTGTTTCCAGGGTATACCCTATCAAAGGAGAAGTAAG
Source organism: Cepaea nemoralis (assembly GCA_014155875.1). Lineage (NCBI taxonomy): Eukaryota > Metazoa > Mollusca > Gastropoda > Stylommatophora > Helicidae > Cepaea > Cepaea nemoralis. The sequence continues at coordinate 24,435 of JACEFZ010015989.1, forward strand.
GTGCCTCCTTCCCTCCGCTAGCCTACGGGACACCCTTGGGCAAGGTGGAGTACCCGTTTAGCCCCCCCAACAGGGTAACGTGAAGCCATGGGAGCAGGTGGTGGATTGGACTTGGGAGCAGCCACGAAGGGGGGGTTTTTGTGTTGGGGGGTTATGGTTTCAGTCAGTTGGACCCGGGGTGGGCCCCCCGATTGGGGGGGGTCTCCCGGGGCCCAAAAAAAAATTTT
>JACEFZ010015990.1:0-23424 GCA_014155875.1 Cepaea nemoralis
CCATTACTATTGAGCGTAATCTTGCCAAGAACATCATCAACAGCTTAAAAATGCTGGTGTTGACTGCAACGTCCTGTAAGGGAAATGCAACTTTAAAAGAAAATGTTTGCCATTGCTTTCTGAACGACCGGCACCCATACCATTTCGTAAAAAACCCAACGCAAGGTGGTCTGCTGCCAAATCCCGCAGCTGTGTTTCGAACGCGGGTATACGGGATTGCGAACTGCGGCCGTAACCTGTTCACCATAGAGCCGGAAACTTAATATCTACATAGACCGAATATCCAAAGAAGCAAACCTTCACAAGAAAGATTCAGAAAATTTCGAACTCTTTACTTCAGATGAAACAACTGATCCACAAGCAATAAACGAACTTTTATTTGCAGGCGATCAGTGCATGTTTTATACCGACAAGGGCAGACTGTAAAATCATACATATTAATAAGCTGAGTTTAACATGTAGACAATACAATATGAATATAAATACAGCCAAAACTGGAGTAATGAAAGTTAGCAGATCTCCTGGTCCACTAAATATACTGATAAATAGTACACCCCTAAAACGAGTTAAATAATTCAAATATCTTGGAAGTATTATCTCAGAAATTAGTCGAATAGACAGATAAATCGAAATCAGATGTTTAAAAGTAAGTGCGCTTATATATCAACTATCATCCAAACTGAAACATCAAAATATACCCATTCCCTCAAACTACAGATAATAAATAACATATTCACATCAACCATATGCTACGAATGTTAAAGTTGGATATGATCCAAATCACACTTATGCAAAATCAACACATGTGGGATGAGATATTTGAGGAGAGCTGCCAACTTAACTATACGAGACCGAGTAAGAAATGCTGTTATAAGTACAGACAGTGGGATCAACATCTTGTGCCATATATATTGAAAGACAGCAGATCAAATGATTTGGCCATCTCGTATGAATGCAATACCATCAACTACCAGCAATGGCCCTACATCAAAGAACATCTACTACGAGAGCAAGGGTACACACTACTATCACCTTGTCATCTTGACGGACGATAATTTGTTACATGTGCTTCAAAAAGGCATAACAGCTAAAACCCATGGCGGTATCGAATGTGAGTAATTAGACCGATTCGTCCTTTTAATTTTCGTCCACATTGGATGCATGTGAACACGTGGACATCTTACGTCTCACACGCTCGGATTGTGACCTATCTGCAATCATTTTCTCCTTTTTCTTTATTCCATTTATGATATTTGCTCTCTATGCAATACGATCAGCAACGACTTGCTCCCAAAGTACAATGGCAATGACTGTATCCATCATGTCCTGTTACACACATCCTTGTATTGTAGTAGAGGCTGACACTGAGATCTTTTACCCATCTCTAATTAACAAACAAACAACAACAAAAAACTATGTTCTTTGGTATTCTACTATCATTCATCCTCCTCACGTGTCCTAACCATCTAGGTCTACGAAGACAGCATGGAACAGACCGTCAAACAACCCCATCTTTCCAATACATAAGTGTTTGTACTTTTGTCTTGCCACTTAATACCAAGTATTCTTCGCAGACACTGCATACGAAAGCTGTTTAAACGTTTCTCTTGGTGTGAGTAAATTGACCAGGCTTCACTGCCATAAAGAAGAATACTAAGGACACAGTCTTGGTAGATAAGGACTGTTGTTTTTGCAGTAAAGCTTCCTGTTCTCCCACTCGTTTTGTTAACCTGTTCATTGTTGTTGTTGCCTTACCAATCCTGATGTTGATTTCCTGATGTAAGGATAATATTCTGTTTACATCTCATCCTAGATTTGTAAAATTATATATCTCCAGTTCGGCTTCGTAAATAAATATAGATGGTACCCCATGTGCACCTTGTGACATAATCTGTGTCTTCCTTTTGTTAATTGTTAAACCAAATTAGGAACAAGCATTGGAAAATGCAGATAGGAGACGTTATAATTCTTCCTCAGAGTGGGTCGTAATTGCAGCATAAGCTGCAAAAAGCAATTCTCTGTTCAGTACCCTCCTAATTTTGGTCTTGGCCTTCAATCTCTGAGCATTGTAGAGGCCGCCATCTGAGCGTGAGTGATTGTATATACTACGATTCTGATCACTAAAGGCATATTTTAGTAGAAGTGAAAAGTATATTCTAAAGAGGGTGGGAGCAAGTACACAACCTTGCTTAACTACACTCTTGATTTCAAACTCTTCTGAAGTTGTACCATCAAACTTCATGTCTGTCTGTCTGTGTGGAACGATTCCACAATGGACAGAAGAGTTTGCGGGCAGCCCATCTTTATCTGTGCATTGAACAGACCGTCAAATCAAATGCCTTTGTGAGATCAATGAAGGTAATAAACAGTTGTTGATTCTGTTCACGTCATTTGTTTGTTTTTTTTTTTTTTTTTTTTTTGCATTTGTCGCAATGAGAATATCACATCAATGGTATACCGGTTTCTTCGAAAGCTGCACCGTGATTCGGGATGGACTTGAAAATGGATTGACGAAAGTCATTGTAAATCACACAATGATACTATCCAGTGCCACCCATCGGGCTCTGGAGTGCCAATTATTCCTACCAATGACGTTTGACGGCAAAAGTGGATGATGTTGATGATGATGATAATGATGATGATGATGATGATGATGATGATGATGATGATGATGATGATGATGATGATGATGATGATGATGATGACGATGATGATGATGACATAATGCCAGAATTTTTATGTCCCATGTGTCGTACCGAATGTAAATAGACGCCATGTAGCTGTGCCCTTTTGTATATTTCATTGGAATCCACCGATTTTGGCATATTTGCACATGTGATATTTCAGTTCTGCACGCGATCAAACAATGCACTAAAATGTGGCTTTAAATATTTATTCAACACACCCGATAACATGCGGGTAGCAATAACACCGTGGTTAGAACGCTTGTCTACCTACCCTATTCGACTGCCCCTCGAGGTGGGTTTGTGGTTTTAAAATGACTTAGGTTTCTATGTCGCCTCATGAGTAAAAATTAGTAAAATAGAATTTTCTGTTAAGTGAAGGCGAAAGGCACGATATTGACCATATCAGCCATAGGCTTCCGCGTGGCCAATACGTTTAATATGCCCAGCACCATATATCGAATACTGCCAGAAGGCGAGGGTGGAAAGTGTCCTTGCTTTTACAAACACTATCAAGAGTAGCAACCATACGCATAAAGTAATCTATTGTTTCTGTGTCCCAACAAGCACGATAATTAAAAATTAATACAATCAACGAACCAATCAAATGTTATCCTTTCTGCGCGATAAAACCAGCCACGAAAATGTACAGCCCAAATGTTAATAGCCCTCTTGATTATGTATGATCAGATATACCACTCTCTCACGTCATAATACAGCAATCCAATAATAAACGTATGTAATAGTCTTCCAGTAACACTATGCTGTGCTGTACGTTCTCCGGAAATGGCGCTTGGCTCGACGCAATTCTTGATTCTGTCCGTATTCATTGTGCTTAAAGGTGGGTTTACATTTAAGATAACAATTAATTAATGCTTACAATGCGAATATATCTATCGGTTCGTAGAACTGTTTAATGACTTTCAGTTCAGCATATAATGTTTCTTTACCCTAGTTCCATCCATCCATCATGTGCCATGCCGGTAAGTGTTGGCGGTCATGATTCGCCATTGCACTCGATAACCAGAGTCGTGGATCAGCTCATAGTTCTTGTCTTGACCATGCCACGTAGTTAAGCTACCCAGGTATTTACTTCTCTATCTTCCCCTTGTTCTCTTCCCCTCGATCCTGCAAGCTGTCACCAGTTTCTCTAATTTATTTCTTCTCATCTCGTCTTCAACGCGATCACAAGCTCTATTTTCTTACAATGTAATTCTTACCAGGCCTTTTTTCACCTCCACACATGATTCTTGTCGTATGGATGTATTTGTTCTTTTCTGTATCCAAGATATTCCTAGAACCCGTTTATATCTTGTCTATTCAAATGCATTTATGCACTGTTCAACTTGTTTAGTAAGTGTCCAGGTCTCACACGCGTATGTTGCAATGGGAAATATCAATGCGCTTAAAAACCTTCCGAGCGCCCAGTGACAACAGAAAGTGTGCCAACTGCCTTGGCAAGCATGGAGCAAATACCCGGGCTGTCCGTACCTCCAAATACATAGAGATGTCTTAAAGACCGCCATAACTACAAGGACACCATACAAGGAAGCACTACGGAGATGCTAGGCAGCAACAGGCATCTTACAAACCGAAAAATCACAGCTACAAGGCCAGATTGACGTGCTGAATAAGCACGTCAAGGCATTGATGACGCCGATTCGACCAGCGACAACAAACAACTGCTGTCTGGCATGAAATAAATCCAGCACAACATTCAACAGATGGAGGGCATGGCATGGCACAGATGAAACAAGAACATGAACAAATCCTACAAGAAATCAAGACAGAAAGAGAATTTCTGAAAGCCGAAAGGGAACAATGCCAAACGAAACAAGCAGAAGCCACGCAAAAGACTGCAGAGAAGCCGCAAGCTGGAGCCAAGCCAAAGACCAGGGAAAAATCCCAAGATTAAGCAAGAAACCCATTCTAACAAACGAACAGGTTCAAGGGGAAACAAGTCTTCATCCGGAAATATGACACAAGACCAGTCAACCTAGACGCGAAAACCGATAATCTTGTCCAAGAACGCGAATTACCCGAAAACATAAGAGACTGGACCAAGGAAGACATTGCGAAGATAGCCAAAGCTATCCAACGGGCGACCACAGAACAAGGCAATAAAAGCAATCAACCTTATAAGGACTGCATCCTATCAAAACAGACGAGTCAGAGGCCAACACTTAACAAAGAAACCGCCAGAGGAGAGGGGCGCAAAGGGTAACTCGCCGACCAATACCCAAGCTGACGTCACATGCACAAGCGCCTATATAACCAGTCCGAGTTAGGACTCACTCGTAAGAGAGCGCATACAGAAACAGGATAAAAACTTACAAAACCACGGATCTCAACTCAACTAACAGACCAGACAGCAGTATGCACGGCCGAACTGGTTGCCATAATGAAAGGTCTAAAGATCGCAGCCGAAAATCCACCACTGAGACTGACTATATTAACAGACTCCCTGTCATCAGTACAAACTTCAATAGAGGCAACAGACCCGACATAAAAGAGGAGATACTAGCGACAGCCACAAACCTCAGGTACATGGGATGCCAAGTCACAATCGGATGGATACCAGCTCACAGGGGTATCCCGGGAAACGAACAGGCAGACAGAGCGGCGAAACGGGGAATAACCAGCACTAATCAAATCTGCACAGGCCTAGGTAAAGTAGAAGGGAAGAATATAGTCAAAAACTACATTCTCCAGGAATGGAGAAAACAGTGGCGAGACAGCGCTAAAGGCCGTCATGTATACCAAGTACTGGGTGAACCCAGATACAAGCCACAAGTCAAGTCCAACATGAAAGCACCGGCAAACAGACAGCTGTGGAGAATCAGACTAGGCAATTGGAAAGACACTAGAGAAAACCCATACTGCTGAGAGTGCCGAGAAAACAACACCGTCGAACACTACTTACTAGTATGCGACAAGTACAATAGAGAGCGAAGGGACCTGAGAGAGCACTTCGTCAAAACTGGGAACCCAATGACAATGACGGAGTGCCTGCACATAAACAGCAACCCGGAAACACAGCGACTGGTCAGACAGTTCCTATGCAGAACAGGGAAGATCGTATAACCTCCCTACACTGTATATATGTATATGTGTGTTTGTATTTGTGCATGTTTTTATATGTTAAAAAAAAATATGTAAGTAATTTAAATTTTTGTTAAAAGGCGTGGTGAATGGCAGGAAGGTGGGTTGGCTCTTCCGGTAGAGCACCTGAACTAGGAGGACAGGGAGACCTGGTCATCTTGTTGCTACACCACACCCACATAAAAGCATGAGTGGTGTAGTCAAGAATAAGAGCATTTCTGACTTCCAAGGTGCTGACCTCATCTGGCAGAGGGCTGACGAGGACAAGGGCAAAGCCCTCTTTGAACGCTACCTTGAGCAGAGCAACCAGACAGACATGGGAGGCCGAAATCTGGCCAAGAAGGTCACCTCAGACAGATGCAAGGCCCAGAACACTTCGGATGAAGACACAGTGACAGTGAAAGAAATCAAGGCTGTGCTTCGAAGATAAAAAAACAGTGCTCCAGGTCCTGATGGCATAAGATACGACGACATAAATAGGTGTACCGACAATGAGCTAGAGAAACTAGCAGACATGTACAACAACAGTATAGGGAGTGCTAGCATCAAGGAGGAATGGTTACACAGCTATCTGATTCCCTTGCCGAAGCCTGACAAAGACCACAAAAAATTTCAGGGATATCGAATTATAACCATGCATAATACAATAGGCAAGCTGCTGGAGAAGGTAATTGCCAGGAAAATATCAAGCCAACTAGAGAGGCAAGGTGTTTTCCCACCTACCCTGGGTGGGTACCGTCCAAAAAGAGAAACCTGGACCAATGCAGCAGTCTTTGCCCATGATGTCTATGAAGGTTTCCACTCAGGCACTGAAACCGTTGCTGCAGCGATTGATCTTGAGGACGCATACAACAGAGTACCACTGGAGTTTTTAATGTTTCAGCTTCTTGAACTAAACGTAAGTCCATTCCTCCTTAGTTGGATCGCTGCAGCCCTCTTCCAACGGAAAGTAGTTTTTAGATGTGGCAGTTGGACTTCGGAACCAACAACAATATATCCTGGCCTACCACAGGGATCACCATTATCTCCGGTACTGTTCAACGCCTACACAGTGAGAATCACCAGTGAGCAGATTTCTGGATCTGGCAGGACATTGTCATATGCCGATGATGTTTTAGTGTATCGTCAGGGTAAGGATAGAGAGGAGGTTGCTGTGGAACTACAAACCGAACTCAATCGCATAAGTACTTGGTATGATGAAGCTGGGGCAATGGTCAACCCAACAAAGGCAACAGTGACTTGGTTCTCGTTGAATAATCATATTGTCAAAAATCTAACACCAACTGTAATGCTGTGTTCAGAGACGGTGGAAAGAACGCAGGCAATGAATTACCTGGGGATACGGTTTGATCGAAGCCTTGCTTATAATGTGCACATAGACCAGGTGATAACAAAGGTCAAGCGGGGTTTTGCAGCGATGCGGGTGATGGCGGCAGCAAACTGTGAGCAGCGCCATCTATGTCTTCTGTACGAGGGGCTGGTCATGTCTGTTTTGGAGTATGCAATGGCAATCCTGACTCTCAGCCATAAGCAGATAGAAAGGATGGAAAGGATACAGAATGAAGCTATGCGCATTATTCTTGGATGTACAAGAGATACAGCATGCAGGGCGATGCGCTACCTTCTTGATTTTCCAACCATTGAAGAGAGAATACAAGTTTGCAGGGCACGCGCCTACCTCAGAATTAACGCAAACACACAACATCCACTGCATAGTGAAATTATGAAGGTGAAGGGCAGCAGGTTAAAAAGAGGACGGTCGTGGATGGGTCAAGCCGAAGACATTCTTCAACAGTTGTGTTCACTTGAGGACTTAGAACCTGGCGAGGAGTGGGTGCAAGTGCCAACAGACTTCTGCACATCCTTTTCAGTTTGCATCCAACTAGATAGAAAATGCAGACAAGAAAATCCGGCTGCTGTTGAGGCTGAAGTACAAGCGTTGATTTTCGAGAATTCGCTAGACGGTGACGCGGTCATCTACACAGATGGGTCGGTCGTCCGACATGTGAGAAGCTCATGGGCCTTTACAGCTCGGGCCGCAGAGAGAATTGTGAAGGAGGACTCTGGTGCTTTCACTGAAACCACAAGTAGCCTGACCATGGAAGTCATAGCAGTAAGTAAAGCAATAACATGGCTCGAGACACAGACATTCACTAGGGCTTGTATCCTTAGTGACTCAATGAACATGATCAAGAGGATAGAGGAGGGGTCGATCCGAAGAGAATGGTTGCTACCTCTGAAGCGGTCTCGGCTGGCAAAGATTAGTTTCATCTTCGTGCCAGGGCATGCGGGAGTACAAGGAAATGAGCGGGCTGACAAGCTCGCAGGTGAGGCTACTGTGGAGGGCGGACGCGCCATGGACCAGGCTGACATTCTGAATGCTCTACGAGAAGTGAGACTTTTGCGAGAACCAAGTGATGACTGTGAATCTACAACAATGGCCAGACTGCGAGAGCAGCAAATTAAAAGAGGGGTGGCCAAACAAGAACACTACGCAGGAAGCCAAAGAAGATTGATAAACCAACACAGAACTGGCGTCGTTAGCCGCTACATGCTGCGGGATTTGCTGAGGAGGGAATCCGAGCACTTATGGACTGAATGGTTCGATGTGCAACGAGGATGATCTGTCGACTAACTAACTAACTAACTAACCCACACGCGATGAAGAAAAACGCAAAAACTCAAACGTAATGGAGTTCGGGCCGCTGACCAGGGGGACAACTTGAGACTTGCACTTGAATGCTCTGCCCTTGCCTACATCAAGTCCTTATGAGGACTGGACATGACCGGGACTAGCCCCGATGAGAATAACACAAGAAGCGACAAGCACGTAGCAGTGCTAACAGAGAAAAGAAGCCAACAAACGAGAGAATGCGGGCCCCAGTAGGCCCAACCAAGGACCGGTCTTTACCAGGACCAGCACAAAACAAATCTATCCGACGAACAGAGCGGAACAAATAAAACCAGTAGGAATTAGGACCAACAATCCACACAACCACGGCTCTCAACAATAACAACCGCTGACGAAGCAGGTTAGACGAGGCCGAATTTGAAATTTTGTTTTTGGAATTGGAATTGGAATTGGAATTGGATCTCAACTCTAGTCAACGCTGAAGAAGCAGGTTGAGCGAGACCGAATATGGCATTTTTATTTACGAATCAAGTCAAGTAAAGTCAAGGCAAGTCATGTGTGGAGGTGAGGAAAGGCATGGTAAGAATTACATTGTAAGAAGACAGAGCTTGTGATCGCCTTGAAGACGAAAGTAATACCACATTGTAATATAAGGAGAAATAGGAATATTTTTAAACATGTCAATCGGTACAATTATCTCAGAACAGTCATAACATGTGATTCCATTGAAGAGTTTACAAACAGAAGCGCCATGAGACAATAGCCTTTTGCAAGCAGGAATTCATACTGACTAATAAAAATGTGTCATTTACAACTAGAGAACAAGTGGTGAAGCACTACAAAGAAGTTGTACTTTTGTATGGATATGAAACATGGCCAATGGCAGCCAAGTTTAAAAACATCTAATGTATCAATGTGGTTTCTACGGAAAATGCAGAGAATACCATGGACAAACAGAAAAACCAATGGGCAAGTCCTACAAGAAGTAGACGAAAACCGCCATCTGCTTAGAGAAATTAACGTTAACAGTCACAATTTTTGGACATATTATGAGAAGAAATAAACTAGAGAGCTTGGTGTCCACTGGCAAGATTGAGGGAAAAGAACAAGGAGAAATCAGGGAAGTAAATATCTGGATGGTTTGGCCACATGTTTCTTCTTTCGTTCGCTTTAAATATATCTATAACTGCAATGTTGTCTTTTGTTTGAATTTAACTGCTTTTTTTTTTTTAGTTCACTCAGCGGTCCATAGAGTTTATCTTCGTCTCTCTAGGCCAGAAGGTTTGTCTAGACACGTTGTATTTTGGGCAGTCTTGGAGTATATGCTAACTGTCTGCGACGCCAATCCACATGTGCACATGGCTGATTCACCAATCTTGAATTTTGTATACATGTGGTTGCGTAATCTATGGTGTCCTATTCTCAGGCTCAGAATAATGACTTTGTTCTGGTCTGTCCATAACTTGACGGGATAGGGGTATCAAAGGAGAGGTAAGGTGCCTCCTTCCCTCCGCTAGCCTACGGGACACCCTTAGGCAAGGTGGAGTACCCATTTGGCCCCCCGATCAGGGTTACGTGAAGCCATGGGTGCAGGTGGTGGATGAAGTTGAAGAGCAGCCGACAGATAGTTGTAGGTTATGGTCTCCAGCTTCACGACGGTAGGCAGAGGATCTCCTTTTTGGGAGACAATGGCTACGGTCATCGACCAGTATGGTCACTGCTAGGAAGGAAAGCAATGGCAAACTACCTTCTTTACAGATGCCAAGAATATCATGTACTGCAGTCTTATCGATAATCAGAGAAACGGCGTAAATGGGTGCTCCATAGGAGCAGCCTCGCCCGGTAGGGGTAGTCATGTGCACCAGGTGACTCCAGACCGTCATCAGGCGACTGAGTGCAAAAGAATATCAACATTGAAAGTAGGAACTTGGAATGTAAGAACTATGAGTGGGGATGGAAATTTGATAACATTAAGAATGAAATGAGAAGATTAAATATTAACCTGTTAGGTGTATGTGAGACCAGATGGACAGGAATGGGCATTATGACATCTGAGGAATATAGAATAATCTATTCTGGTGGAGAGAAACAACAGCGAGGAGTAGCAATTATAATGGATACAGAGAGAGCAAAATCGATCAAAGGATATTGGACTGTATCAGACAGAGTGTTACTGGTGAAGTTGAGTGGAAGACCTTTTGATGTCAACGTCATACAAGTTTATGCACCAACAGCAGACAGTAGTGATGACAGCATTGATGAATTTTATAAGTGATTTAGAGAAAGCCTTCAAGAAATGCAAGAATTCTGAAGTAAATATCATAATGGGTGACTTGAATGCCAAAGTTGGAAATCAACAGGACGGATGCATAGTAGGCAAGTATGGACTAGGGGAACAGAATGAAAGAGGTTGCAGACTAGTACAGTGGGCAAAAGAGCAAGATTTGATTATTGGAAACACCTGGTTTCAACAGCACCCAAGGAGATTATGGACATGGAGGAGTCCTGATCATAAGATTAAAAATCAGATTGATTACATCCTCATCAACAGAAGATTTCGAAATGCCTTAAAAGTCGCAAAAACTATACAAAGCGCAGACTGCTACATCGACCATAGATTAATCTTAAGCAATTTACATATAACATCAAAGAAAGTCAAATATTCACCAAGAAACACACAATTTGATCTACAAGCACTGAAGAGTGAGGAAATAAAAGATAAATTCAACGTAGAGGTAAAAAACAGATTTGATGCATTGTCTGATATGGAAATATTATTTCAAGATGTCAATGACCAATGGGAAATGTTAAAGAAATCAGTCAACCAAGCTGCAGAAACAACCATTCTAAAAGTAAAGATAACAGGACGCAAGAAATGGATGACGGAAGACATCTTAAAACTCTTGGAAGTAAGAAGAAATAACAAAAATAACAAGGACAAATATGAAGAGATTAATAGGAAAATTAGGAAGCTATGCAAAGAGGCAAAAGAAACATGGCTTGAGGAAAATGCAACACCAATACAATAGCCGGGATACCAAATTAATGCACAAAAGAATTAATGACATCACTAACAAAAGAACACACACATCAACGGGTTGCCTAAAAACCAAAGATGGCAAAATCATAATAGAAAAAGATCAGATTTTACATGCGTGGTCAGATTATGTGAAAAACCTTTATGATGATACAAGAGAAGAACAATACGATCATCGGAATAATAATGAAGGACCATCAATTTTGAAGATAGAGGTTCAAAATGCTCTTAACCATATGAAAACTGGCAAGACCCTCGGTACAGATAACATCACAGTAGAAATGATCAATGCCTTAGAAGAATATGGAATTGACCAAATCACCAGGCTGCTGAACGCAGTATACGATACTGGGGATATACCTCCTGAATTATGTAATTCTATATTTATTGCAATCCCGAAGAAATCAGGAGCCATGGAATGCGATCAACATAGAACAATTAGTATAATGAGCCACATCACAAAGATTCTTCTGAGAATTATCATGCAAAGAGTTAGGAAGAAAATACAACCCGAAATAGGAGAAGAACAATGTGGGTTTGTAGAAGGCAAGGGCACAGTAAATGCTGTATATATACTGAGAACAGTAATTGAGCGTTCATATGAGCGTTCTATAGAAGTAAACAAAGATCTATATCTTTGCTTTATTGACTACACAAAGGCTTTCGATAAAGTGAGACATGTCGACATGATAAGGATGCTTGAAGATCTACAAATTGATGGAAAGGACCTTAGACTTGTAAAAACATATATTGGAAACAACAAGCTGCCATAAGAATTGATAACGATGTAGGTCAATATCAGCCTATTAAAAGAGGTGTGAGACAGGGATGTGTAATGTCTCCAGATCTTTTTTCCCTGTACAGTGAATATATATTTAGAAATATAGAAGATATGGAAGGAATCAACATTGGGGGACGATACATCAATAACATTAGATATGCAGATGATACAGTCTTGATTGCAGACAATGAACAGGACCTGCAAAATTTAGTAGATGCGGTTGTTGCACACAGTGAACAACTAGGGTTAGAATTAAATTGTAAAAAGATTATGGTCGTCACTAGGAAGAAGGAAATACCACAATGTGATATACGAGTAGATGGACATATTCTTAAACAAGTGAATCGATACTGTTATCTCGGCACAGTCATAACATCTGATGGGAGATGCCTTGAAGAGATTAGAACAAGAATTGCCATTGCGAAGGTAGCCTTTAGCAAGATGAAAACATACTGACCAACAAAAAGATATCAATTGAAACGAGAAAAAGAGTGTTGAGATGCTACATAGAACCTATACTTTTGTATGGATGTGAAGCGTGGACAATAAGCAGTCAAGCTGAAAAACAGCTAATGGCTGTGGAAATGTGGTTTCTGAGGAAAATGCAAAGAATACCATGGACAGATAGAAAAACCAACGAACAAGTCCTTCAAGAAACAAATGAAGATCGTAAACTGATTAGAGTCATTAGACGTAGACAGTCAAAATTTTTTGGGCATGTTATGAGAAGAAATGAATTGGAGAACTTGGTGACAACTGGTAAGATCGAAGGGAGGAGACCAAGGGGAAGACCTAGAAGCAAATACCTGGATGGCTTGGCCTGGTGGCATGGTCGAGAAACAAACACAGAGCTGATCCACGACTCTGGTGATCGAGTGAGATGGCAGAACATGACCGCCCACGCTTACCGGCATGGCACATGATGGATGGATGGTCCATAACGTGGTAGTTAGTATTGAGCAGGTTTTGGTGGCTTTCTGACTGATTTGATCATTCTTGTCTTTTGGTGATATTTAACGGGCACATCAGGCTGTTCTTCATTTGCTCCTTCCTTAGCCAATTGATCAGCTCTGTCGTTTCCGGGTACTCCACAGTGGGATGGTATCCACTGAATGGTGATCTTATGCTGACTGCTAAGTTGAGAAAGTAGTGTCCTTAGTACTGGACATTTCCCAGACAGGAGAGCCTCGAGTACTGATATTGCATCTGTCAATAGCACCACAGGTTGTGTATCATGGCTGGTATTTAGTAATTTCTCTGTTGCTATCTTGATTGCCTGAATTTCAGCGTCATAGTTATGGTAGAACTTTCCTGTTGGTACTCTGGTCGTGTCCCTAGTATTATTTGGGTATTCTATGTACACTCCCGCTCCTCCATTTCGAACAATATTTTGTGCTGACCCATCTGTGTAGACTCGGATCCATGGGTCCTGTGGGTATTCTTCATCAAGGAAGCTGAGAGTGGCTGTTCTGTGTTGTCCACTGTTCTGTTCTTCCTTGTCAAATATTCCTCTCACTTTTGTCCGGATTTGTAGTGATAGTCTATGTTCATCTTTCCATGGAGTTGGCTCTGGAATAGTTTTCAGGGGGGATACCAACAGTGGACAGATCGGTGGTTTCTCTGCAAAGTCGTTTGGCAAGGTGGATAAAACTGCTTCTTTTCAACCGCCCCATAGCTAAGTTTTCAAATATGTTCTTCATTGTATGGCCTGGTAAGCTGAAGAACTTTTTTGCTTGTATTAGCGTTTTCGTATCTCTGCGCTCTCTCAGTGCTTGTGTCCTCCCCATCTTCTCCATCTCATCTATAGGGGTTGATCTAATCCCTCCTATGATGACTTGTTTTTGCACCTTGTCGAGCTCTTGTAGTGTGGTATTAGATGCTGAACGTCACGCAGCTGTCCCGTATTCCATGTGTGGTCGTATACTCTGTTGATAAACTTTGCTAAGTATTTTCCCACTGGCTCCCCATGTGGTTCCACTTAGCTTTCTCAGGATGGCTATTTTCCTTCAGGCTTTTGCTACTGCTTTGTGGATGTGCTTTCTCCATGTCAGCTTGTCATCAAATGTTACTCCAAGGTATGTTGGTTCTTTATCTTCTCTAAGGGGTATTCCATTTATCTGGATGAGCCCTGCCTTTTGTTTTGGAGAGAGGGTAAATAGAGTAGTGCTGTACTTGTCAGTATTTATGCTGACACACCATCTATTTGCCCATGCAACAAATGCATCTACAGCTCTTGTAGCGATCCGATGGCCACTGATGCATGTTCATTTGTGCTCCATAGAACCAGGTCATCAGCGTACATTGCCGCTTTAATTCCATGCGGTAGATTAGCAACATGATCATTGATGAAGATTACAAAAAGTGTGGGGGACAAGACTCCGCCCTGTACACGGGCTCTTCTGTTGTGCAAGTATGCTTTGACCCATTTGCACATTCTTTCATTGACTTTACAGTTTCTCAGTTTCTTCATCAAACCTTCTTTCCAGACTTTGTCAAAGTCTTTCTTCAGATCTATCCATGCAGCAAGCACCAACTTTTTCTCTTTAAATGCATCCTCAATTTCTTGAGAGAGGTAGGTTGTCTGATCTTCCGTAGAGTAGCACTGCATAAAGCCAGCCTGCTGTGGCACAAGAATGTTTTCACTTTCAATGTACCACTGCAGTCTGTGATTGACGATGTACATGCCCTCCATTGTTTTGCAGAGACAGCTGGTGAGGCTAATTGGTCTGTAGCTGGAGGCAATGGAACTATCTTTCCCTGATTTTAGGAGGGGTATTATAATTGCTTCTATCCAGACTTGTGGAACACTGCCTAAGGTCCAGCTGTTATTGAAGATCTGCAACAGCTTTGCTTTGGCCTCTGCTCCTAGGTTCCTGATCATTTCATTGGAGATACCATCAGCTCCTGGTGACTTTCTCATTTTCAGTTTTGATATGGCTAGTTCAAGTTCGCTGATTGTGATAGGTGCCTCCAGAACCTCATTTACATTCTGTCTGTCCTGTGCGTTTCCATCTCTTGTTGTTTCTCTGGACTAATTTCGATATTGTCATCTTGTGCGAATGAGTCCGCAAAATGGTCAGCTGCTTGCTTTCCTGTTAAGATGTTTCCGTCTTTATGTAGCGCTATTTTTGAGTTTCTCCCTTGCCCTCATCGTTAAGTTGTTTTATTAGCTTCCACAACTTACTCGTGTCTCTTTCAGAGTTCAGTGACTCTGTTTTCTCCTGCCAGCTTTTCCGTCTAGCCTGCAGCTTGGCCCTTAGAATCTTGGCTTTTGCGTGCTGGAATTTATTGTGGTGCTCTTGGCTGGGTTTGGCCTCTGCTTGCCGTCTACACACTTCCACTATCATTATGCAACTGTTCCAGTTCACTACTCCAGTAGGGTTTATAATGTTTACAGGCTCCTCTTGGTACTGTTTCTCGTGCTGCCTGTTGTATGCATTTCCCAAACTCTTCAACTACTTTATGTATGTCTTTCTCAGTGTTCAGGTTTCTAACCAGTACGCTAGTGCGATTCTTGTACATTGCCCAGTCTGCTTTCTTGTAGTTCCACCTCGAGAGAGTGCTGCTTTCATTTACAAGCTCACTTTCTACAGTTAGAAAGACTGGCCGATGTTCACTGCCATCAAGTTGTTTCCTAACAATTCTTGTAATGTTCCACTCGAGGTCTGATGAATGAAAAGCCAGGTCAGGTGTAGTTGTAATGTGCCACGATCTCTAGTAGAAAGTATGTGGGTCGGACGTCTTGTTAATCAAGATGAATATATTCTCATCCTACCAGTCTTCCAGTCTCTCTCCTCTCTGGTCCATGTGATCATAGCCCCAGCTCTGCGAGTGGCTGTTGAAGTCACCACACACAATCATGTTTTCTTTTAATGGTAGTGTGTCCAGTTCCTTTCGGCGGTCACTTGGACAGTAGTAATTGATCAGATGTAGGTCTGTATTTCCTGTCTTAAGTTTAACTGTCTAATACTTAGCCCCTTCCATGTACACTTCAATTTGGGAAGCAGTGATGTTAATTTTAACAAGGATCAGTATCCCACCCTTTCTCCTGTGATGTCAGTCAGATCGGTAACACTGGTAGCCTCTGATTTTGAAGGCTATATTTTCGTTGAGGTGAGTTTCTTGCAAGCAACATACGCTTACCTTTTCTTGGTCCAAGATGTTTTCTAGTTCTATTTGTTGTTGTTTTTGCTGGCTATTTCCGCATTCCAGTGCATTATTTTTAGTCTTTGTTTGGTATGGCCAGACGCTCTTTTCTCAAGCCCCCCTGGCTCCACAGGGCATCTGAAAACGACCTCCGGTAGTTGTGGTTGGACCCTTTCGATGCTTAGGGCCCGGCACTGCACCTGCCTGGGGGTCTAAAGCAGGGCGAGCACCATACCATTTAGTAATAATCAACATATTTCATAGCGTAATTGCGTGGCATCCTGATTTCTGTGGTGCGCCCCCTGGCTGGTTACCTCCGTCTTCAGCACCTTTTCTTTACTAGAGCAGACTGTTGTCTTACTCGAGTTTAGGTGTGTAGGCGCGCACACACGTGTCTGCGCATGCATGTACATGCACACACATCTAGAGCTTTCCGGTTATTTCTCAGCGCCAGTGACTCGCCGCCGCCCATTCTCCTGTTGGACTTTTGATGCAGAGATGATGAATGCACGAGTCTTTGGGGTATGTATGCGAGGTGGGGCGCTCAACCCAACTCCGCCCCCGGCTACATAACAGCAACATTTGGAACCGTCCACATGCTATTATCGAGACAAGAACGCACACACATATACAAAAACGACCCCCCCCCCCCCCCCCCCCCACACACACACGACACACAGAGACAGAGAGAGAGAGAGAGAGAGAGAGGAGAGAGAGAGAGAGAGAGAGAGAGAGAGAGAGGGAGAGAGGTAGGAATACACACAGACGGACAGGCCCCACACGCTGAGACGACACTTAGCTTGTCCTGGTCAGCTCCTGACATGCCTCTATGAAGCGCCTTTGAAATACCCGATTCAGGTAAGTGATTGATTTCACCTGCGCTTACTGCCGGCGGCCGTATGTCCTGCTATCAGGTAAACGCCGTCCGGGGACATGTTTTTGTTAGTTTTAAAGTGATTGTACAGTGTATCATGATCATGATTCTTATATATTCTATACCATTATGTTACCCACCCACCAACTCTCCGACTACGAGCAGGTCTTAGCCGACGTTGTGACGAAGGAGTTACACGCCCGATATATCAAGATTTATTCACAGGAAGTGGTTTGGGACCGCCTTTCGTTTATATAACGTAGGGGGTTCAGTCCATAAGCCAGAAGGCACTGCGCCCCATTCCCCTAAACGGCGAAGGAGACAGGCACACGCAAGCACATAGACCCCTCAAACGGTCGTCCCCCCACACCTAAGTTAACAAGGAACGAACACACTTATCTAACCAATCAACCATAAGAAAAACAGTTATAAACTTCCGGTACGCTGATGTTGATGTATTTTCAGGTCCCCTGTTGTTAACCCCCTGTTGCTACACGGTAGCAAATGGTGGTTAGGATAGGGGGCCCTTTAGCCGACAGACAGAAAGTTGTACCTATTAACAAAGAAGAACGACCGTCCTCCACCCACTCCATAGCCAATCCGCCTCACAACCCGATCACCCCGTGGAAGAGCACTTTAATCCCAAACACCGCCAATGGTATGATGATAGTTATTAGGCCCCACCCACTCCATAGCCATTCCGTCACACAGCCTGGCCACCCAGAAGAAGAACACTGTAACCCTAACACACCGCCAATTTCATGATGATAGTGTTAACCACCACCCATGCCACTCGGTCACACAGCCCGACCACCTGAGGACGAACACTGTAACCCTAACACACCCACAACATTTGACACGACCAAAGAA
Source organism: Cepaea nemoralis (assembly GCA_014155875.1). Lineage (NCBI taxonomy): Eukaryota > Metazoa > Mollusca > Gastropoda > Stylommatophora > Helicidae > Cepaea > Cepaea nemoralis. The sequence goes on from JACEFZ010015990.1 coordinate 18,127, forward strand.
CAAAACGACAACAAAATACGGGAATTGAAAAAGAATAGCTGAACTCAAGCGTGTTCCATACAGCCAGATGGCCATGATTAGCATCGCTAAAAATGACTTGCTTCGATATAACTCTTAAGAACGTAAAAAGAAAATGCGGAGCCACATTGACCAATGAGGCTCCTGAAAGTGACGTCAGATGAACACATTTATATAGCAAAAGAAGAGGCTCCATGGAAGATAGCTAGCTAGACAGACAGAGAGACAGACAGAGAGACAGACAGACAGACAGACAGACATACACACACATACATACATACATACATACATACATACAGGCACGCACGCACGCACACACACACACATACATACACACACACACACATACATACATACACACATACACACACACATACACATACACACATACATACATACATACATACATACATACATACATACATACATACATACATACATACATACATACATACATACATACATACATACATACACACATACACACACACATACACACATACACACACACATACACACATACATACATACATACATACATACATACATACATACATACATACATACATACATACATACATACATACACACATACACACACACATACACACATACACACACACATACACACATACATACATACATACATACATACATACATACATACATACATACATACATGCATGCATACATACATACATACATACATACATACCTACCTACCTACCTACCTACCTACATACCTACCTACATACATACATACATACATACATACATACATACATACATACATACTTACATACATACATACATACATACATACATACATACATACATACATACATACATACATACATACATACATACATACATACATACATACATACATACACAAACACAGACACACACACAGACTCACAGACTCACACACAAACACACACACACACAGACTCACACACAGACACACACACACACACACACACACACACACACACACACAGCCGCACATATTTTATAGAACACCCTGCATAATTTTCTGCCAATTTTATTCTTATCCTCACAGAAAACTATGGAGAAATCCAGAGTCATTTCCCACTAAAGAATTGCTCTGGCGTGGAGCTGGATATTCTAGGTGTTGTAGACTTTGATCGGATAATGTGGCAAGAACATGTAGCATCTTTACAAGCAATATTCGACTACTTTGTTTACCAGGCAGGCAGTTCAACGCCCACGAAAATACAGTTAGTCTCAGTGCTTGCCAGGTCCGATACCCGTATAGCCAGTAATAAGAACAGTAATTGGAGTATTAAAACTATATTCGATAGAGTCATGACATACTTGGATGGGGACTCCATTAGACTCCAGGTTAAAGATATTGAAAAATTAATAGAACTGAAGATCCAATATGTGGAGCGTTTGTTTGAAGAAATGAGCGACGTGAGGAGAACCGCTATACACGTTGCAATTATATTTATTGATGGCGCCGATTTTACACAAGAAGAGATTATAAACCTGCCATCCATTGTTCAACAGCGAAATGCTGATATAAAGATATTTGTTGTGATATATGGTAGTAATTTTGCAAAACACATTGTGTACTTAAACGACACGATTGTTGTACCGAGTGTTGGGCATACAAGTACGGCGCAGCTTCTGCTGATGGCGATGTGCAGACAGTGCCTTACCGGTTGGGTTTCACGTGTGCAGCTAACGCTCGGCGCGCATGTTCACTCCTGCTATATGTTTAACCGTCATGTGCCAATGACCTGGTCTAATGCCATGACTATGTGCAGCACACTTCACGGTGGATTTCTAGCACGGGTTGAAACTGAAGAGGAGTTTACATTTGTTCAGACGTTGTTGCGTAAAAGTATACAAGAACACGTGGTTTGGAATAACACTTACAATAAAGCTAACGTTTTTATTGGTCTTCGTAGAGACTACAGTAGCTATGCTAAACGTTTTCACTGGTATACAGATTCAGGAGAGTATCTGCCGTTAGTCACCAAACACTGGTTACCTGGTGAACCTTCAGTAGGGTTCGGCAATGCTGACTGCGGAGTATGGCACTTTAGCGGCAAATGGGACAACAGTCAGCAAGCATATATAACAGATGCATTTTCCGAAGGATGGATGGATGCCATGTGCCATTTTCCCCTATCTATGTCCCTATGTGAGGTTGTCCTTCAGCAACAGACTGGAATTAATAATATCATCAGTGTAAGGGTATCCCCCATGGAAAATTTGAAGGCTGCTTTGGCCAAAGGGGATTTTTTGGAATTTGAAGACAATATTATATCCGTGTACGAAAATGTTGGAAACAGAGATGTTCTTCAGAGATTCCGAAAAGCTACCAACGAATGTCCAATGTTTGATTGTGTCGAAGATACGGGTCAACAGAGGTATATACCCTATAGTTTAATCTGTGATCACATTGAACATTGTAGCAACAGACGAGACGAAAAGAATTGCTTTCATCCGGACAAACACCATTCTCCGCCAGTCCAACAATGTGCATCTGGCGTACGTTGTTATGATGGGTCATGTGTGCCGATCAAGTGGCTCAATGACGGAGAAGTCGATTGTTGGCTTTTCGGCGAAATTACCGACGAGAACGTCTCTCTCGATGTGCGTTTGAAAGATTACAAAACATGTGCACTCATTTGCAACTATAACATTTGCATAGCAATGTCTCAGCTACACGATGGTGTCAATGATTGCACAGGGCCTGATGGAGCGTTGGACGAAACTATAGGAAAACTGAAATCAGTAAACGTATGCACAAGCAGAATGTCGGACTTTACGTGGGCTCCCAAATGCGTGTACATTAAAGACATGTATGGTGGTGTCATAGGTTGTAGAGACATGTCACATCTCAGAGATTGCAAGGACTTCCAGTGTGATCCTGGATATGTCAAATGCTATAACGCCTACTGCATCCCTCAACATTATCTTCTGGATAAGACAGCTGACTGTCCTACAGGAGAGGATGAGCAGCCATTCAACATTGGGCCTTGTACGGGGAATTTCGCATGCTGGAACAGCAACGTGTGTCTTCCTCTGGACTTTGTTTGTGATGGACATTCTGACTGTCCACACAAAGATGATGAATTGAATTGTAAAACATTGTGTCCTGAAGGTTTCCGTTGCACGGCAGGCGCAGTAATAGTATTAAATAACAGTTTTCCTAGTCCTGTGAAGGTGAACAATTTCGCAAATATAGATACCCGAACCAGATATCTGGACTTATCGGGAATTGATTTATCTCAAACAGAAGACTTCTTTTATCAAATTAAAAGTAGATGTATATACATGGTAGTTCTGATCATTTCAAGATGCAATATTACTAATTTAAATTTGCCTTTAAATGAAACAGCAGAGCAACATTATCAATTTAATATTCAAAGACTAGACATTAGCTATAATATGATACAGGAAATATTTACTACTGAAGCTGTCAATTATTTGCTCACATTCATTCATAACCTAAATGCATCTTACAATAAGCGTCTTGTTTCTCTGAAACATCTACAGTTTGGTTTTCTCGAGATACTAGATCTTTCTCACACAGGACTTTCATATTTACCCGAATCTGTGTTTGCTGGATTGCCTGCCTTGAAGCATCTCAACTTAAGTTACTCTCTGATTTCAGAATTCAACAGAGAATATTTCCCAACTGCCCTCACTCTGCATACATTCGATTTACGTGGGCTCATCATTAAGCACTACGTTTCAGATTTATTTCAAGGTGTCGCCATTACCCAGAATCTGTATGCAGACCATTATCAGATATGCTGCCCTAAAGTCAGAGGTCCCAAAATCCCACCGCATACATGTCATTCTCCCACGGACGCCATTTCTTCGTGTTTTGATCTCATAGGATTATTTGTTCAGCGCGTTCTTCTCTGGATGGTTGCAGTGATTGCCGTTGCGGGAAATATGGCGGTGATTGTGTACCGTGTAATCTGGGACAGGGCAGTTCTGAAGACAGGATACGGACTGTTTGTGACAAACTTGGGTGTGTCTGATTTCGTCATGGGAATCTATCTGTTCATCATTGCTGGAGCTGATCTTTTCTACCGAGACAAATATGTTCTTTACGAGAAGAACTGGAGAGCAAGTGCTGCGTGCGATGTTGCTGGTTGTCTAGCTACTCTTTCCCATGAAACGTCGACTTTCTTTACTTTTCTTATCACTCTAGACAGATTTTTGGTTATACGGTTTCCATTTCGTCCAAAATACTTTTCCAGAATTCCTATAATTGTTACACTTATTTTAGTGTGGGTTTTGGGTATATTATTATCTCTGATTCCCATTTTATTGAATTTCAAAATATATTCTTCGAACGCAATGTGCCTGGGCCTGCCTTTGACGAATACGCAAGTTAAAGGTTGGAGTTATTCAGTTGGAGTGTTTGTCATTTTTAACTTCTTCATGTTTCTCATCATTGCTTGTGGTCAATGTGCGATCTTCCGTGCCATGTCAGAGAATAGAATGTCTAATACAGCAACCAGCATGTCCCGTTCACGACGAGCAGAAGATATAACAGTAGCCAAACAACTGTCTCTTATTGTCCTGTCTAATTTTCTCTGTTGGTTTCCTGTTGGACTCATGGGACTTCTATCACTTGGTGGACATGAGGTCAGCAGTGAGGTGTATGCCTGGACAACAGTGCTCCTTCTTCCCATCAACTCCGCTGTCAACCCAGTTCTCTACACTATTCCTTCCCTAATAGCCAGCTGGGAAAAGTTCAAATACGGATAGCAAATCGTTTTTAGAATGGTATTTACAATATATAAATATTTCTAACTGGTATTTTGTTCTACTTATTGTAATTTACTATTCTTTTGTGAAAATACGCTTTAAACATTAATCTTTTTAAACGAATTAAAGTCTGTACTTGTAATCATAGACTATACTGGATAAAACGATGTAAAGATGAAGAAGAAGACTATACATGTGAAAATGAACATTGTTGGCAGAGATTATGTTAATAGAATCAGATTTTGAGGTCACCGTAAGTCATTTACACGTACACAATCACAATGTTTTGGACATGTTGTAGACATGTTTGGACAGAAAAAATAAACTAGAGCACTTGGTTACAACAGGCAAGACGATAGTAAAAGAACAAGAGTAAGACATAGAAGTAAATATCTTGATGACTTGGCCACGTGGCATGGTGGAGACAAGAATACGGAGCTGATCCACGACTCTGGTGATAGTTTAAGATGGCGAAACATGACCGCCCACGCCTATCGTGGCAAAAAGGTACATGTT
>JACEFZ010015991.1:0-22833 GCA_014155875.1 Cepaea nemoralis
GGGGGGGGTGGAGCCCCGGCCAACCGGGGGAAATTGATGATTACGGTCAATAACAAGTACATCAACTATGCATCAGTGATCGTCAACTTCTTTGGATCCGCTCGCTTCTAGTCATGGAGAAACTTCACGATGACGCAGGTTAGGTTCTCGGGTATGGCGGAGATATTGAACTAGTTCTTTGTTGGACGTGTTGGTTTGATCTTTTATAGGCCGTACTCAATTATGTAACGTTCCACTCCTTGCCATCGAAAATATAAAACATTTAATGAAATGTCGAAGAGACATAGAAAAATGATATTTTTAATCATCATATTAAAGAGGAGCCGCTGGCCGAGTGGCTAGAACATCGGACTCTCATTCGGGAGACCCGGGCTCGATCCCTCGGTAAGTTGTGGGATTTGTTTCTGTCGGGAGCAGAAATAAAATCCTAACCTGCACAATTCGCGGCGACATCACTAGCCAGGCGGCCTTTATTCCTCAGGCTCAAAGACCCCTCTGTCATACACCGCAAGGTACTATATTGGCAGTAAATGACAGTTTGACAGATATATTACATTCTCACGCATGCAAAACAAAGCCATTAATTACATTTACAAGAACTCTGAAGATGTCTTAAATTATTATCTCATCATGTATGATCTACATAACTGTCGCTAATTTCTTTGAAAATGTTATTTAAAAACAAATAAATAAATATAAAGACTACAATTATTTAAATGACAAAACACATTTATGCTGATTTTAGTAATGTCCCTTGAAATAACTGTAATGTTGTCATGTCCCTTTCCACTATTTTAATTACTTGTTTCCTTTTAATGTGGTGTTTTTTATTTTTTATTTTTACACTTTTCTTTAATCGAGAATTTAAAAAACATTTTTAAAAAAAATAAAAAATAAGGGCTCGCTGTTCCACCAATGGTAAGAGACACGTCCCCCCGGCCCTGCGTGTATTTCGAATGACCGAATCTTCTGGTGGCCCTGGCAAGGTCAAGTGAGGATACTATACTTTGATCTTAGATTAAAGGATTGTATTTTTTAAATTGATGTAATTAGAAATTATAGGTATCCCATTCAAAAATTAAACTACTTTTGTCAGAACCCACAAGATAGTTCAGGTCCACATGACCGATTGGATAAGAACGCATACTATTAAACATCAGGTGTGCTGATGCAAAGCTAAGCGGTTCAACCCCTACTCCGAACAGCTTGGCTAAGATGTTGACCTGTCGTCCTTGAATTGGGGACGTAAATTACAAGTACCTCTGAAGTCGGAGTGGGTTCGCCTGCTGGCAAGAGACACTGTTAATAGGAAAAACTGATCCACACTCAAAATTCAGCCCGTCACTACTATAAATGGTGTGTGTGGACTAGGCTTGATTTCAAAGCGAGCGAGCGAAAAGAAAACCACAAGCAAACAATTATGGTGCTCTAGTGTAAGTTATTTCTCTTGTAACATTGAGATAATACATTTGTATTTGATTGTCTCCCTCTAGTGTAAGTTATTTCTCTAGTAACATTGAGATAATACATCTGTATTTGAACGTGTCCCGTTAATAAATTACGTTTACATCCGCTTAAATACATTGACAATATTTCGTTAGACTGTTTTACTGTACACAAGAAGTGGGGAGATACTGAAACAAGTAACAAGTCTTGGACATGTAATCACAGATGTAATAACAGATGATGAAACAGAAATCAAAAAAGAGAATCGGAATATCCAAAAATATTTTCAGCAGCATAAATCAGTATTAACAACCCATTAAAAATGAGAATTGTTAAATATTACATATATTAAACACTATTGTATGGAGTGGAAGCCTGGACATTGAACAAGCAATTAGAAAGTCGAATACAGTTCCTGGAGATGTGGATATACAGACGAATATGTCGCATTTCATGGAAACAACAACAACAATCAAATACAGAGGTTCTAGAAAAACTGGGGATGAAAAGAGAGTTGATAAAATAAATAAAAAAAAAATAGGCAAGTGAAATATTTCGGCCACATTAACACAAATAACACTCTTATAGAAACCATACTAGAGGGCAAGGTTTAGGGCAAACGAGCTAGAGGTAGACAACGATACAAGTGGGAAGATAACATCAAGAGATGGACGAACATCAATCTGACAGAATGCACAGTCAATGCAAGAGACAGACAATGTTGGAGATCCATTGCAGCGAACCTTCATTGTGGAGACGACACCTGGTTGATGATTGCAGTCAATAGCTCATGCATCAAAAAATCGCGTCAATGATCGTAGCCACTTCTTCGGAGTCGTGTAGATCTATTCATGTTAAATCTTCACGATAACGCTGGTTAGTTTCTCAGGCACGGTGGGGAGGCTGAACTGTTTCTTTGTTGGGTGTGTTGTTGTGGCCTTGTCCAGGCCGGACAAAAATCTTACCATACATAAAAATAGGATCGCTACCATTCAAATGACAAATAGCAGTTAATGTAATGCCGAGGTGAAATAGAAAACTGCGCTATTAAATTCTTATGCATTTAAAACAAAGCCATTATCTTTACAAAAGTGTTGATCATGTCTTAAAATTATTATCTAATCTTTTATGGCGTGTACTACTCCCGATAATTTCTATGAAAATTTATAAAAATAATTATATAAATTCTACAATTATTTAAATCACAAAATTCATTTCTGCTGCTGTTAGTGATGTCCCTTGAAATAACTGTTATGTCCCTTTCGACTACTTTAATTACTTGTTTCCGTTTAATATGGTTTTTAAAAAAAAAAAAAATAAACTTTTCTTTCATTGAGACTTTTTAAAAAAAATCAAGGACTCGCTGTTGCCCCAAAATATAGAGCAGCCCCATCAGTCCCCCAATTCTCTCTGTGTACTTCGAATGACTGCCTCTGCTGGTGGCCCTGGCAAGATCAAGTGCAGATGCTACAAGTTGCTCTTAGCCAAAAGGCCGAGAAGGGATTACATTCATAAATTGATGTAAATATAAATTATACATGTATCATTCAACCATTAAGTGATTTTTGTCAGAACCCACAAGCTGACTTTTTTGTTGCTCTAGTGTTTGTTCTTGTAACATTGAGATAATACATCTTTATTTGAAAGTATCCCTTTAATAAATTACATTTTCATCCACTGACGTACATTGACAAGAATATTTCGTTAGACTGTTTCACTTGACACAAGAAGTGGGGAGATACTGAAACAAGTAACAAGTGTCTCCTATCTTGGACATGTAATAACATATGATGGGAGAAGTGAACCAGAAATCAAAAAGAGAATAGGAATGGCCAAAAATGCTTCAAGCAGCATGACATCAGTTTTAACATCTAGAGAGATTAACAACGCATTAAACATGAGAATTGTCACATGTTACGTATATTCAACACCACTGTATGACGCGGAAGCATGGACTTTGAACAAGCAACTAGAAAGTCGCATAGAGGCCCTAGAAATGTGGATATACAGACGAATATGTCGCATTTCATGGAAACAAAAACAATCAAACACCGAGGTTCTAGAAAAAACTGGGAATGAAAAGGGAGGTGATGACAGAAATAAAAAATATTCAGGTGAAATATCTCAGCCACGTTAAAAAACTTATAAACACCATGTTGGAAGGCAAGGCTTAGGGCAAGCGACCAAGAGGTAGACAGCGATACAAGTGGGAAGATAACATCAAGAGATGGACGAACATCAATCTGACAGAGAGTACAGTCAGGGCGAGAGACAGACAGTGTTGCAGGTCCATTGCGGAGACGGCACCTGATTGATGATTACAGTCAGTAACACATACATCAACTACGCATCAGTGATCTTCATCTTCGTCGGAGTCGATCGCATCTACTCATGGTGAAACTTCACGATGACGCTGGTTAGTTTCTCGTGCATGGTGGAGATATTGGACTATTTCTTTGTTGGACGTGTTGTTTTGGCCTTTTATATATATATATATTTTTTTTTTATAGGCCGGACAAAAATTTTAGTCTGACTAATTCAATCGAATGCCATCGCAAATACACAATATTTAATGTAATATCGAGGAGAAAAAGAAAAATGATTTATTAATTGTTCCCGCATATAAAAAAAAGTTAATACATTTAAACGAATCCTGAAGATGACTTAAATTATTATCTAATCATTTATGATTTATGAAACTGTCGATAATTTCTATAAAAGTTCTATGAAAAATTAAATATAAAGAGTACAATTATTCAAATGACAAAATACATTTATTCTATTTGAGTAATCTCCCTTGAAAAAAACTATTATGTTGTCATGTCCCTTTCCACTATTTTAATTACTTGTTTCTTGTTAATGTGGTTGCTATTTTTTATACACTTTTCTTTAATCGAGATCTTTTTTGAAGGGGTGGGGGCGGGGAGGGGGATAAATAAGGGCTCGCTGTTCCCCCAAGGGCCAGAGACGCGCCATCAGCTCCCCACGTCCCTGTGTGTATTTCGAATGACCGCCTCTTCTGGTGGCCCTGGCATGGTCAAATGCAGATACTACAATTTGATGTTGGCCTAAAGACCGAGAAAAGATTTTTTTTTTCGCATTTCCATCCTGTTTCAGGATATTGCAGCCAACACCAGCATCTTTCAGCTGTATGTTGATTCCTAGGCTAGATTACGCTCATCAGCACCCCACGACTTCGTGAGCGACCGGCTCCATACTCTCATAAGTCACTGGCGCGACTCGAACTACTTCTAATTCTCGTGCGCTCACGTGAACCACGAGAGTATTCGGGGTTAACGGAGAAACTGCTAACCCCTCGGCCAGGGAGCCGGCGAGAAATGATTTGTATTCATAAATTAATTTGAATAGAAATTATAGATGTTTTATTTATTCAAACATTACATTAGTTTTGTCAGAACCGACAAGCAAGGTCAGATCCGCATGACCGAATGGGTAAGAACGCATTTCTTAAACTTTCGTTGTGCTGATGCCGAGGTAAGCGGTTCAACCTCTACATCGCACAGCTGGACTAAAATGTTGACCTCTCGTCCTTGATTTGTGGATGTAAATTACAAGTACCTCTGAAGACGGAGTGAGTTCGCCTGATGACAAGGGACACTGTTAATAGGAAAATCTGATCCACACGAGTCGCCTAATCTGAAACCGGACACGCGCTACAAAATGGCACGTGGCAAGGGTAACTCTAGAAGACACTCGAATTTCAAAATGAGCAGCGTGGAAGCTGCCAACACAATCAAGAAGATGCAAGAAGAATTTTTGCTTGCGAGCCGCAGCAAAACGCCTGAACCTGAAACAACATTAAAGGAGGCTACCACTCCTACACCAGATGAAGCTGCTACTGTCGCTGTTCCGACCCCGGAGACGACAACTACAACTGAAGCCAGCAGCAGCCGTGAAGTTCTCAACAGCACCAAGACGAGGCAGCCCAGTTTACCAAAGACCACCACATCGGAGGAAACCAAGAACTGAGGACTTCACCGGCAAATTACTGCTAAAACAGACAAGCGTGGGAGAAGCCAAACTGTCGGCGCTACCAACAGACAAGATGTTGGAAAACGAGCTGGGAAGAAATAGCATCTACCAGCTGCGCAAGACACCTGATGGAGTAGTGGTCTCCATCAACAAAAACCTAAAGACTACAACACTTATGCAGAAGATTGCACAAGAAGAGAAGGCCGACATCAAGCTTCACCACGGCATCTTATTGGAAGCCACCCGACACCGCACAAGTAAACGATGGGTCATTAAACGATTCAAGACCCATCTCACCAACGACCAGATCAGGGAGATACTGACGAGGGAGAACAAGAAACTCAAGATCACCTATTGCAGAGAGGATCGTCAGCAAGAATAACATCCCCTCCACAGTCGTCATCGTAACATCGGAGGACCAAGTGATCCTTCAATTCATTAGATGGGACAAGAGAGATCAAGTTCCAGTAGCACTACATACTGAGAGTGCTGCAGTCCGCTAAGTAGTCCTCTAAGTGCCAGAAGTTTTGGCACACCCGTCCGACCTACAAGAGTAAGGTGGGGGTATGCAGATTCTGCTCTGAACCTCATCCTTACAGTCAGTGCCAGCATCTAAAGATCGACAAGGACTTCAGGAGGCCTAACACTAACAGAAAATGCGGCAACAACCTCGGCAACCACGGTACCATGTATCTCGGCTGCCCCTGACACCATGACAGCAAGGAAGCTATGAAGATCGCCGTCCAAACCTATAAAGATGCTAGGAGGCAGTACGAGGCCATCAATCGACTCAAAAAAAAGCGACAAAGCGCAACTGGAAGGCCAACTGAAGGACCTGAGATCAAAGTTCAAAAGCATAGAGGAAGAAAAAGACAAGACGCAAGTGACACAGATAACAGCCGCTCAGTGCATCCTGGACGAACTGAAGCAAGAGACACAGATAACAGCCGCTCTGTGCATCCTGGAGGAACTGAAGCAAGTTCAGCAGAAGATTGAGAAGGATGTCGCTCGAATGGCTGCTAAAAATCTGATACTGAAAGAAAGCTATAAAAAATACATCAAGCGAGAGACAAGACAGAAGGAACTCTAGAAACGATAATAGACCTGCTCAAGACCGAGCCAGAAACACCCGAACCAGAAGAGGCAAGGGCACAGACAGAAGAAGAAGCAATAGATGAAGAAATCTACCCAGACCAAGACTGAGTGGGTGGGGAGGCCATGGAACGATATCGCTCCACATCAAGATCGAACTGGCGAACACCGAGAAGATTCGAAGACAACCCAAGACGGGGAAATAGGAGGAACACCAGTAGAGATGACAACTGGTAAAGCTCCCTGAAGGAAACAGCACCATATGACGGGGTGGGGTCACAATTACTCCAGGCCTTAACAAGTGCGTGACTCTGTCCAGACATGAAGAACCTCAACAAGAAAGTAACGAACACAATCAACCCATCAGAAGCCAGGAAGCTGACAACAAGCAGTCACATATACGAAAGACGAACTACAAGCTACACCATAAATACCCCAATTATAGCCAAGTCGACAACTGGAAGGCTGAAAGGGGGTATTCGTACCAAAAATTGGATTGAATTGGATACGCTTGATTTCAAATTGAGCCAGAGAAAAATAAAAAACAAAAACACCCACAAACAAACTTTTCTAGTGCTCTAGTGTGAGTTATTTCTCTTGTAACATTGAGATATTGCATCTGTATTTGAAAGTCTCCTTTAAATAAATTACATTTTCATCCACTGAAATACATTGGACAAGAATATTTGGTTAGACTGTTTCACTTGACACAAAGAGGTGGGGAGATACTAAACCAAGTAACAAGTGTCTCATATCTTGGACATGTAATAACATATGATGGCAGAAGTGAACCAGAAATCAAAAAGAGAATATGAATGGCCAAAATTGCTTTCAACGGTATGAAATCAATATATCTAGAGAGATTAACAACGCATTAAACATGAGAATTATCAGATGTTACGTATACTAAACACTGCTGTATGACGTGGAAGCCTGGACGTTGAACAAGCAACTAGAAAGTCGAATACAGGCCCTGGAGATGTGTGGCGAAAGCCATGGCCTGCCCCGACTAATCTTGCTAAAATGGAAACAGGATAGTTTACATACATTATATAGTGGTATGCAGGTTACCATAACCATGTACAAGTAACTTTATATTAGTTTAGCTTACGAGATTTTATGCAGTTTAGCCGAACGGAGACAACCGAGCAAAATGGCCAAGGTATTCGAAGTGCCAAATAGTAAAAATAGGTTACAGTCTTCCGGTCGACATTTTGAGAGCTTAGCCCTAAAGTGTGATAACCCATGCTGAAAAGATCAACAAAGCTTGCATTTCACCACAACTGTTTAATAACAAGCGCCGGGCGGGCTCATAAAACTGGGTATGTGTAGATAATAAACAAATATATTTGCGTGTTTACGTTCGACAAATATATGTGCCGGAAATTTATCTGTGGGATCAAACTTATTTTTATTTATGTATAATATTCTTATAACACCCCTAACAAAACCGGACGTAATAACATGAAACCTGTTCTAGAATATTCGTATACATTCTATGTCGGAAAATAGATGTCGACTGCAAACAGAAAATCCGACACATTTTCGTGAAACCATTCACGGGGGTCTTGTATACCATGAATGGGATTCGTTAATTATATATAAATATCTTTCTATTATAATACTAACATGATGGTTGTATAGCAGGTTAAAGCTAGAGTAAAATAATATTAATAACATAGCGATCTAAACGGTTAGTAACAATGTCGCATGGGTGGCCCAAGGTCAGTCACGTAGCACGTAGGCCAGCATCCTGCAGCCGTTCTAGACTTGTCATCATCTGTGAGTGTGTATAGTTACTAGTCTATCGAGATAACTTTCTCACGAGAGAATATTCCTAGCCTAACCCGATCTTTTATAATTATTCTGTAGGCTTGATATTCTCTTGCCACGCTAAGTTCCCTTTGAGAAATTCGTATAGGGCTGTAAGAGAAATTCTTATATGTCTTTTTAAAATTAATATTTATATATCCTAATAAGAGTACTGAGATATGGAAGGAGAGTGATATATAGGTCTTCTTCGGTGTACTATCAATGGTATTCCTTTAGGGACGATAATCTTAAGATGAGTAGGATGTTATGTTGCCATTGTCAAAGTGTTAGGTAGGACATAGATAGGACAAGAGACAGAAGAGGTGTAAGGACAGATAGGACGTAGATAAGGACCTCTACAAGGGAGTACATAGAGTAGAGACAGAACGCAAGCTATAACATAGAACAGTCATAAGACAGGACTTAGGTGGGGACACGGGCGGGTCATATCTAGGACACCAATAGGACCAACCCCGAGGATAGGGCGGGGGACGCTAGTCCACGGGACAACACCCGTAAACAGACGACGCAGTAGTAAAACCCAAGGTTGACATGAAAAAGACTACTGAACTACGTGACGAATAGAACAGCACGGAGTTTTGCTGACCGCACGATATTTAGGACGACCAGGCTAGCGAGTCGAGTGAACTTACTCAGACGGGACTGGACAGTCTTCCAGACAGGACATGTGTGATTTTTCCGAGAGCCACTATGTAGTTTGCGAAGGCGCATGTTACAGATAGCGAGAGTTGAGATTGTATTTGATTATGTATGAGTTTCGTGAGGAAAGGCGACCACTGTATTCTTAGACAGGCAATTACCGCCTGATCATGATTTTATGAATGTATTAGGTTCGCCTGAATTAAACGTGTATAAATTCCATCCACGCAACTGATGTTTTCTGTGAGGTGTGGATGAAGTAGCAAGAGTGCCTGTATGCAATCTAATATGTTGACAGCCATGATAGATTTTTTATTTTAAATGGACTATCTATCACCTGAGCAACACTCACACAATCTAGTTTTGTCAAACCTCGTCCACAGATTACTGTGTCACCACCAACGCCATCATTGCCACACCCACCACGAGAATCACCCCACAAACAAATAGGCACCTAATATCATTATTCTACAAACTCATAGGTCAAACTTTATCTGCCAGAGAGCAGCAACAATATCTGTGATTCGCTTTGTAACGCGAATGTCTAAAGTTGCCAGTAGAACTGAATATGTTCTGTGAGAACACGAAGCAAGAAACTTTCAAAGCTGAATAATGGGAAAGACAATAAATTAAGGATATATATCCAGCACTAGCCACAGCGCCATCCTCAGGTACAAATCGTAGAGGACAACTCTAACCCGCACCACGAGAAGCGAAGCAGCGGCTGGTACATACGATTTTGAGACAAGGAGAGCAGCAGCCAAGTTCCTGGCAAGCCTCTTACTATGTCAGGAGACCTACATCGAACTATTGCATCATTAGCACCTTACAGTGATTAGAGAGCGAACATGTTGGCTCAGAATAATAATCATAGGTGTTTTCAAGAATAGGGTAGAAAAAGCAAAATCAAGATTATAGAAAATGAATCCCATGTGTGTAGTTTTTAAATTTCTAATAAACGGCTCTGTGATACGTTTATGGAGTGACTGAGAGAAATATTGTACAATATTTATCTATATAGTCTATCTATCTCCGTGTGGTGAGACAGTGCAAGACTTGGAGCGTCTTTACTTCCCAGGTACATGTAGCAGGATAAATATGTCTGCAATATGTATTTCAAGTATTGCTGTCAAGCTTACCTTCTTTAACCTGTCACTGTTAGAATATTTGATCATTTCTTGGGCCGATAATTTCATATGGTCCAGATTCACAAGCCATTTGATCTTGTCTTCGGCAGTGAATAGTCTTTCTATTTCTGAAAATCTAATTGTGGCTACTTTGAATGTGAAATCTATCAAATAGCTAGCGCTACCCTACAAGATGTGGATAAACAGAAGAATATGCCATATTTCGTGGAAACAAAAACAATCAAACGTAGAGGGTCTAGAAAAACTGGGAATGAAAAGAGAGGTGATGAAAGAAATAACAAACAAGAGGCAGGCGAAATATTTCGGCCAGGTTATAAGACTTATAAAAACCATACTGGAGGGCAAGGTTAAGGGCAAGCGAGCTAGAGGTAGACAAATATACAAGTGGGAATTTAACATCAAGAGATGGACGAACATCAGCCTGACATAGTGTATAGTCAAGGCGAGAGACAGACAGTGTTGGAGATCCATTGCAGCGAACCATCGTTGTGTAGACCGCACCTGATTGATGCTTGCTTGCTTGTGTTCGTTGGCTTGAGTTCCAACGCGAAGTCCTGTATGTCGGATGAAGACATCCAGTTGTCCAACATCAGTGTGATGTCATACAGATTAGCGTCAATAACATATACATCAAATACTCATCAGTGATCTTCAACTTCTCGGAGTCGTTTGCATCTACTCAACGTAAAACTTCACGATTACACTGGTTAGTTTCTCGGGTATGGTGGAGATGCTGAACTGTTTCTTTGTTGGTTTGGCATTTTACAAGCGGACAAACATGTTAATGTTACAATTTCCAATCTTACCATTGAAGAGACAAAACATTTAATGTAATTTAAAGTTGTATAGAAAAATGGCTAGTAAATTCTCATGAATGTAAAACCAGAAATTAATTTTACACACAATTTGAAGACGAATTCAATTATTATCTCATCGTTTATGCTGAATATAACGCTCGCTAATTTCTATACATATTTAATAAAATAATTAATATAAATACTACAATTATTTAAATCGCAATATACATTTATGCTTCATTCACTAATGTCCCTTGAAATAACTGTTGTGGTGTTATGTCCTTTTCGACTAGTTTATTTACATGTTTTCTCCTAGGGACCAGAGCCGTCCTATCAGGTCCTTATGTCCCTGTGTGTTATTCGGATGACTGCCTCTACTGGTGGCCCTGACAAGATCAAGTGCGGATACAACACTGTAATCTGATTAAGAAGGCTGAGAACGGACTGCATTCATAAATCGATGTAAATAGAAATTACAGGTGTCCCATTAAAACATTTAAGTAATTTTTGTCAGAACCCACAAGCAAACTTTTCTAGCGCTCTAGTGTGAATTATTTCTCTTGTAACATTGAGATAATACATACGTACTTGATTGTCTACCTTTAATAAATTACATGTTTGTCATCTGAAATACGTTGACAGGAAAACTTCGTTAGACTGTTTCACTTGACACACAGAAGTGAGGAGATACTGAAACAAGTAACAAGTGTCTCCTTTCTTGGACATGTAATAACATATGATGGCAGAAGTGAAACAGAAATCAAAAAGTGAATATGAATGGCCAAATATGCTTTCAGCGGCAAGAAATCGGTATTAACTTCTAGAGAGATTAACAACGCATTAACATGAGAATTGTTAGATTTTATGTTTATTCAACACTGCTGTATGGCGTGGAAGCCTGGACATTGAACAAGCAACTAGAGAGTCGAATAGAATCCCTGCAGATGTGGATATACAGAAGAATATTTCGTATTTTATGGAAACAACAACAATCAAACACATAGGTTTTAGAAAAAAACTGGGAATGAAAAGGGAGGTGATAAAAGAAATAAAAAAGAGGCAAGTGAAATATTTCGGCCACGTTAAAAGACTCTTATAAAAACCATACAGGAGAGCAAGGTTAAGGGCAAGCGAGCTAGAGGTAGACAACGATACAAGTGGGAAGATAACATCAAGAGATGGACGAACATCAGCCGGACATAATGTATAGTCAAGGTGAGAGACAGACAGTGTTGGGGATCCATTGCAGCCAACCTTCGTTGTGGAGACGGCACCTGATTTATGTTTACCGTCAATAACATATACATCAAAAAATCGCATCAGTGATCTTCAACTACTTCGGAGTCGTTTACATCTACTCAACATAAAACTTCACGATGACGCTAGTTAGTTTCTCGGGTAATGTGGAGATGTTGAACTGCTTCTGTTTTCAAAGTTTTGATTTGGCCTTTTAGAGGCCGGTCAAAAATCTTGCTAATACATTTATTTAGTTCCTTGAGATATTTAAAAGACACCACATGTAATTTAATATCGAGTAGAAATAGAAAAATGCGTTATTAAATTTTCTCGCATGTAAAACAGTGCTATTATTTTTACACTAACTTTAATGAAGACTTAAATTATTATCTCATCTTTTATGTAATATATAACCATCGTTATTTTCTATGAAAAGTTTATAAAAAATTAATATGACTGCTACAATTATTTAAATCACAAAATACATTTATGCTGCTTTTAGTAATGTCCCTTGAAATATTCTTTGTGTTGTCATGTCCCTTTCGACTATTCTAATTCTTAGTTTTCCTTTTAATGTTGTTTAAAAAAAAACACTTTTATGTCATTGAGAATTCAATTCTTTTTCTAATTAGGACGCACTGTTCCCACAGATACCATGGCAGCCTCATGAGTTCCCACGCCGCGTGTGTCATCCGCCTCTGCTGGTGGCCCTGTCCAGATCAAGTGCGGATACTACACTTTGATCTGATTCGGAAGGCCGAAAAAGGATTGCATTCATAAATGGATGTAAATAGAAATTATAGATGTCCCATTCAAACATTAAGTGATTTTGTCAGACCCCACAAGCAAACGCTTCTGGTGCCCTAGTGTGAGTTATTTCTCTTGTAACATTGAGATAATGCGTCTGTATTTGAAAGTCTCCCTTTAATAAATTACATTTTCGTCCACTGAAATAAATTGACAAGAATATTTCGCTAGACTGTTTCACTTGACACAAAGAAGTGGGGAGATACTAAACCAAATAACAAGTGTCTCCAATCTTGGACATGTAATAACGTATGATGGCAGACGTGAAACAGAAATCAAAAAGAGAATAGGAATGGCCAAAAATGCCTTCAACATCATGACATCAGTATTAACATCTGGAGATATTAGCAACACATTACAATGAGAAATGTCAGATGCAACGTATATTCAACACTACTGTATTGCGTGGAATCCTGGCCATTGTACAAGCAACCAGAAAATCGAATAGAGGCCCTGGAGATGTGGATATACAGAAGAAGACGTCGTATTTCATGGTAACCAAAACAATAAAACACTGCGGTTCATGAAAAAAATGGGAATGAAAAGAGAGTTGATGATAGAAATAAAAAAAAGAGACAAGTGAAATATTTCGGCCACGTTAAAAGCTGCCATCAGAATTGATAATGAAGTAGGTCAATATCAGCCTATTAAAAGAGTTGTGAGATAGGGATGTGTAATGTCTCTAGATCTTTTTAACCTGTGCAGTGAAAATATTTTTCAGAAATATAGAAGATGTGGAAGGAATCAACGTTGTGGGAAGATACATCAATAACATTAGATATGCAAATGAGACACTCTTGATTGCAGACAATGAACAGGACCTGCAACATTTAGTAGATGCAGTTGTTGCACACAGTGAGCAACTGGGGTTAGAACTGAATAGTAAGAAAACATAGATTATGGTCGTCACTGGGAAGAAGAAATACCACAATGTGATATACGAGTAAATGGGCATATTCTTAAGCAAGTTAATCGATACAGTTATCTCGGAACAGTCATAACATCTGATGGGAAATGCCTTGAAGAGATTAGAACAAGAATTGCCATTAGCGAATGTAGCCTTTTGCAAGATGAGAAACACACTGACCAATAAAATGCTATCAATTGAAACGAGAAAAAGAGTGTTAAGGTGCTACATAGAACCTGTACTTTTGTATGGATGTGAAGCGTGGACAATGAGCAGTCAAGCTGAAAAAAACATTTGATGGCTGTGGAAATGTGGTTTCTGAGGACAATGCAGAGAATACCATGGGCAGACAGAAAGATCAATGAACAAGTCCTACAAGAAACAAATGAAGATCGTAAACTGATGAGAGAAATTAAACGTAGACATTCAAAATTTATTGGGCATGTTATGAGAAAAAATGACTTTGAGAACCTGGTGACAACGGCCAAGATCGAAGGGAAGAGACCAAGGGGAAGACGGAGAAGTAAATACCTGAATGGCTTGGCAACGTGGTATGGTCGAGACAGTAACACGGCGCTGATCCACGACTCGAGTGATCGAGTGAGATGACAAAATATGACCACCCACGCTTATCGGCACGGCGCATGATGGATGGACGGAAAAGACATAACACTCTTATAAAAACCATACTGGAGGGCAATGTTGAGGGCAAGCGAGCTAGAGGCAGACAACGATACAAGTGGGAAGATAACATCAAGAGATGGACGAACAGCAATCTGACAGAATGTATAGTCAGGGCAGATCCATTGTAGCCAACCTTCGTTGTGGAGACGGCACTTGATTAATCATTACCAGCAGTAACACATACAGAAGTTACGCATTAATGAGCTTCAACTTCTTCGGAGTCGTTTTCATCTACTCATGTTTAAACTTCTCCACGACTCTGGTTAGTTTCTCGGCCATGGTGGAGATGTTGAACTGTTTCTTTGTTGGGCGTGTTGGTTTGGCCTTTTACAGGCGGACAAAAATGTTACATCTGTAATTCCAATGATAAAAGACAAAACATGTAATGTAATTTCGTGGTTACGTAGAAAAATGGCTAGTAAATTCTAATGAATGTAAAAACAGACATTAATTTTACAAGCAACTTAAAGACAGCTTCAAAATTATCTCATCCATAATGCTGGATATATGGCTCGCTAATTTCCATAAACATTTAATAAAATTATTAATATAAA
Organism: Cepaea nemoralis; assembly: GCA_014155875.1. Classification (NCBI taxonomy): domain Eukaryota; kingdom Metazoa; phylum Mollusca; class Gastropoda; order Stylommatophora; family Helicidae; genus Cepaea; species Cepaea nemoralis. Next base: position 15,137 of record JACEFZ010015991.1, read on the forward strand.
TACTACAATTAGTTCAATCAGAACATTCTTTTAAGCTGCATTTAGTAAAGTCCCTTGAAATAACTGTTATGGTAATCCCTTTCGATTATTTTAGTTACATGTTGGTCCCTGTCATGTGGTGTAAAAAAAACAAATTCCTTTCATCGAGAATTCTTTTTGTGTTTTGTAATTAGGGCTCGCTGTTCCCCCAGGGGCCAGAGCCGACCTATCAGGTCCCCACGTCCCTGTGTGTCATTGGAATGCCTGCCTCTACTTGTGGCCCAGACAAGATCAAGTGCGGATACGACACTGTAATCTGATTTAGAAGGCCGAGAACGGGCTGCATTCATACATCGATGTAAATATAAATTAATTGCGTCCCATTAAGTATGTTTTGTCAAAAACCGCAAGAAAACTTTTCTCTAGTATGAATTATTTCTCCTGTAATATTGAGATAACCATATGCATTTGATTGTCTGCCTTTAAAAAAATTACATCTTCTTCCTCTGAAATACATTGACAAGAATATTTCGTTAGACGTATGGGAGAGTGGGGAGATACTGAAACAATTAACAAGTGTCTCATATCTTGGATATGTAATAACATACGTCGGCAGAAGTGAAACAGAAATCAAAAAGAGTACAGGTATGACCAAAAATGCTTTCAGCAGCATGAAATCAGTATTAACATCTAGAGAGATTAACGACGCATTAAACATGAGAATTACCTGATGTTACATATATTAAACACTGCTGTATGACGTGGAAGCCTGGACATTGAACAAGCAACTAGAAAGTCGAATAGAGGCCCTGGAGATGTGGATACAGAGACGAATATGTCGTAATTAATGGAAACAAAAAGAATCAAACACAGAGGTTCTAGAAAAACTGGAAATGGAAAGAGAGGTGATGAAACAAATAAAAACGAGGCAAGTGAAATATTTCGACCACATTAAAAGACTTATAAAAACGATAACGGAGGGCAAGGCTGAGGGCAGGCGAGCTAGAGGTAGACAACGATACAAGTGGGAAGATAACATCAAGAGATGGACGAACATCAATCTGACAGAATGTATTGTCAAGATGAGAGAAAGACAGTATTGTAGATCCATTGCAGCCAATCTTCGTTGTGGAGACGGTACCTGGTTGACGATTAGCGTCAATAACACATACATCAAATACGCATCAGTGATCTTCAACTTCTTCAGAGTCATTTGCATCTACCCAACGTACAACTTCACGATTACGCTGGTTAGTTTCTCGGGTATGGTGGAGATATTGAACTGTTTCTTTGTTGGACGTGTTGTTTTGGACTTTTAGAGGCCTGACAGAAATTTTGCTAATACAAATGTACATTCCAATAACATGCCATGCAAAGACACCACCTTAAATGTAATGTCGATGGAAATAGAAAATGAGTTATTAAATTCTCACGCATGTAAAACAAAGCCTTTACTTTTACACTAACTTTTAAGATGACTTAAATTATTATTTTTAATCTTTATCTAGTATACAACTGTCGCAAATTTGTATTAAACAATTCTTATAAAGAATTGATCCAAATACTACAATTATTTCAATTACAAAATACATTTCAGTAATGTCCCTTGAAATAACTGTTACGTTGTCATGTCCCTTTCTACTGTTAAATTACATGTTTTAGTTTAATTATGGGGTTACCCCAAAAAAAATGTTACTTAAGTGAGAATTTTTTTTTTTTTTTTTTGTAATGAGGGCTCGCTGGTCCTTCAGAGGCCAAAGCCGCCCCATGAGTCCCCACGTCCATGTGTGTCATTAAGATGGCCGACTCTGCTGGTGGCCCTGGTCAGATCAAGTGCGGATACTACACTTTGATCTGATTCGAAGGCCGAGAACGGACTGTATTCGTAAATCGATGTACATAGAAATTATAGGTGTCCCATTCAAACATTAACTGATGTTGTTTTTTTGTCAGAACCCACAAGAAAACTTTTCTGGTGCTCTAGTGTGAATTATTTCTCTTGTAACATTGAGATAATACATCTGTATTTGATTGTCTCCCTCTAGTGTAAGTTATTTCTCTTGTAACAATGAGATAATACATCTGTATTTGATTGTCTCCCTCTAGTGTAAGTTATTTCTCTTGTAACATTGAGATAATACATCTGTATTTGATTGTCTCCCTATAGTGTAAGTTATTTCTCTTGTAACATTGAGATAATACATCTGTATTTGATTGTCTCCCTCTAGTGTAAGTTATTTTTCTTGTAACAATGCGATAATACATCTGTATTTGAACGTCTCCCGTTAATAAATTACGTTTTCATCCGCTGAAATACATTGACAAGAATATTTCGGTAGACTATTTCACTGTTCACACGAAGTGGATAGATACTGAAACAAGTAAAATGTGTCTCCTATCTTGGACATGTAATAACAGTTGATGGCAGACGTGAAACAGAAATCAAAAACAGAATAGGAATATCCAAACAAATTTTCAGCAGCATAAATCAATATTAACAACGCATTGAAAATGAGAATTGCTAAATATTACGTATATTGACAACTATTGTATGGAGTGGAAGCCTGGACAATCAATTAGAAAGTCGAATAGAGGCCCTGGAGATGTGGATATACAGAATATGTCGCATTTTATGGAAACATCAACAACACACACAGAGGTTCTAGAAGATCTGGGGATGAAAAGAGAGTTGAAGAAAGAAATAAAACAAATGTGACGAAACGCGATTATCTGTCTTGGGTCGTCAGGATTCCGCACTATTTTGGCGCGTCATCGGGGACTTTCCCAGCTAAGAATAGACTGAGGGAAGCCGATGAAGGACTTACGATCTAGAATATTCTCGAAACACCGAAATTCGAGTAACCCGTGATGCTGGGTATCGCTCTAAATTCTCGTGCAGAGAGATCTAGAAACTCTAGGCGGGGAATGACGGTTTTCCCGAGAAAGTATCTTTTCTCGAGAAGCACTCGCTTCTAGTGCGCATTGAGTTGGCACGAAGCGGGAATGTGGCTAAATCAGTCATTCACTTACTGTCGTTGCCACAGAATAGACGCAGGCCGAATGTGAGCCGTTTTGTGTGCGTCTCCCCTCAACCATTATTCGGCTGACTGTAAGATCAAGGAAGATGAGAAGCCCTTGAACAGTTCGGAGCTGTCTGGAGGTCTGGTTGTCCAATACAGGTAGATAATTGTTTAAATCATTTAACTTTGTACGTGTGTTCCACACGCCATTGTTCTAACCTCATTACCTATGCGGATGTCCTTGCATACTAATTAGCAAACCGATCGATAACGCAGTTGATGGCGAATCGTGTTTGTTACCGTGTGCTCGCGAAACAGCTGTTAGAAACGCCGTATTGTGATGTAGGCGATTTGGGTTCCAAATATGTGTACCATATTTTGACAATCGTTACATCTATTAGGTTGCTGTGTTAGAATAAAACCTAGTTACTTGTGCCGGATGGAAACCTAGATTAGTTCAGTCAGTTGCTGAAGCCCGAAGAACGGTTAGAAAACCAGGTAAGTTGGTAGGTGGAGTTTCAGACAAAATTGTGCTTAGTTACTAAGTAAAGGAAGAACTTAGTTCTGTGCCACCAGGAATGATGTAACTATGGTGTAAAAACTTAATAGTGAATTCATTGTGTGGAACAGCGGATTTCTGTGTCAAGGTAAGTTGCTTTGGTGCTATATTTATATATATATATATGATGGGACATTGTGTGCATATATATTAGATCATGGCATGTGATACTTCCTGGAGTAAGTCCGAACGACGAATAGGTCGTCGCGAGATAACACTGCGTGCCGTCGCGATATAAATGTGCGTTCGGAAATCTTGTCTCAGCTATCCTGTCTCTTTCGTACTGGCGCTAGTGCGAGTGAATGCTCAGGTGCTGGAAGTATGGAAGGATGCTAGGAGGCTGCATGAGACTGGGGAAATATAGAATATGGGGGAGGTAAACGCAAGTTATGAAAGTATGTGTTGGTAGGCCAAGCCAACGATGAAGTTCCATCCATGCCAAGGCTAAACCACTTGGGGAGGACAGAACTGGAAGATTACCCTTGGAACATGTGGGGAACATGTATTCTCAAGTAGGCTTCTTGACTCTAAGGCAGAGTCTGATAAGAAGAGTTTGCTAGGGCAGGGGCAGGTGGTCCCACCAGCAAACAGGCTTGTGTACATAGTGGATGTGATCATGTCCTATTCCTATATCCCGAGGGATGGGATATTGATCCAGCTTATGTTTCTTAATGTACATTGATGATGTTAGGACCGAGTCTAGGGACTCTTTACCTATGTTTAGTTCGATTAACTTAGAACTATAATAACAACCTTCTATCACTACTGACGTTAGCGACGACTGGTAGATGATTAGGGAGAGGTGAGACCAAAGATCAGACTCGTCATTCTGATTTCTTGCTTTGTTTGACGGGCTGTTCTGTGAGGCCAGCTGACATTTGTGAACCCATGCTATACTACTCTCCATATAGAGATAATGCTTTAGTTATATGCATAACTAAGTAGCATGACTGAGAGTTGAGTAGTTATTGGTAGGATGCATGTGGACTTATGTTTGGGCCAGTATACTCTCACCGGTCGCTCTTCCTTTTCAGGAGTTTGCCTGTTGAGGAACCAGTCAACTATAATGTTGTTGGCAGGAAACCACTTCGTGTGACAGAGCGAAGGGTTCAGTTCTTTTCTTATCACGCCAGACTCAACCACATCAGGTACCCAAGTTGATTCACCATGAGTGAAGGTTGCCTCAAGACATACAACCACCCTGAAGGTGCCCGTGTGAGAAGTGTTGGTTTGTGATTGTTCTGATAAATAGACGACATTCTGTTTTGATATGAACAGTTCAGCATGTTGAGTAATCATGCTCAACGACAGGGAACGCCGGTCCGTCTAGTGACGGGGGTTCTGCCTAAACGCAGAAGTAACTGATCTTCAGACACTTGAATGGTTCTTTGGACAGCTCTGGTGGCAGGTCTTGAGAAGAACTTCACTAAGTAGTGACTTGTGTCAAGGTAACCCGGTGGAAGGGACTATGGGATTATAGTCCAACCTGAATTGTTGCTGTGAAATAGATGTCTGATTCTATTAATGTACTGTTGCAGTATCAAGATTATCAACTGTGTTATCCAAGAACTCAGTAACATTTTAGTAGCCATATCTGATTCTACAAGCAGTGTGACTGTAGGAGACCATTGAATTGGTCCGTGACACTTTTCCATTCATGTTCCGGTGCTGTGATAAAGGGACCATTAAATTGGTCGATACCATAGCGGTTCTGCAGTAAGACTGTATGATGAGTGACAGACCATTAGCTTGGTCAGTGATTCGGTAAGTTCTTCGAAGTAATGACTACTTGGAGTCAAGTCCAGGAGGATTGTCTCCCATCTGGTATTGTTCGAGAAGTGTATTAACAGTGACTCCGTGGGAGTGATATAGATGCAGTTGGTCCAGTGAAGTGTGGTCCAGCAGTGACTCTAGTGTTGTGGATCCACGCTCTGGAGACAGAGTGGTCTCCCAGGTTCTAGTCATCTCACTGGAAGGAAGCCGGGTGAGTGGCGGACCGACTGGACGGGACATCTGCATCCAATCTACTTCTCAACTCGATGAAGATACCTACATCTCTGAGTCTATCTCTACTCTATCTTCTATTTGTGTAAATAGATTCTTCTATCAGGATGTTCATTTCAGTTCTATATTCTCAAGGGTAGAATAAACTTAATGTAAGTTGACTTGCTCTTTGTATAATGATTGAGTGTGGTCTCGGACGATGCCTCAGTGTTCATTGTTCCACAGGTGTAGGTAGTTAGTGGGGGTCTAGAATCTGGAGGGGCTTGTAGACGTAATTAACTAATATGAGATCAACCACAGAGGAAAAAGGTGTATCTGCTCATCCAACCCCTGGGGCTAGAATACACGGGAGTGCCAGAGACACCTAGGGTGTGGTTCACTCTCGCTACCCAAGGTGAACTCGTCACACTCCATTCAGAGTGGGGGCTCGTCCGGGATTATTCCAAGCTCTCTGTGTGTTGTAGACCTCTCACATAGTGATAGGGACTTAGTATTTATCCTCTACTTCGGTCTACATAAGATTCTACTACTTCTACCTATCTCCTAACTGTCTGACAGACATTTGTGTTGTGGTGATTAGTTAGTACTATTGATTATTGATTCATTGTATTGCTTCACCCACACATACTTGAGTACCCACATATCATAGTCAACATGTCTACCCACGAGTTAGACTTAGACGAAGTTCAGGAAACTGGACGTAAGTCTGGTCTAGAGGGAGATGCTTTGAAATCCTATGTGCAAGAGGTGGAAAGAAATTTTCGCCAAGAGGAAAGAGAGAGGAGGAGAGCAGAAAGAGAAATGGAAGCCAGTAAAGTGGCTCTTGAGGAAAAGAGGATAGCGGCTGATACTGAGATGAAACGGCTTGAGTTGGAAGCCGCGAAAGAAAAACGTGACCATGAGTATCGAATGAAGCTACTTGAGGCCCAAGTGCCTGCCACAGGTGTAACTGATGGAGCTATGGGAGGAGGTGTACCTCCTGGCTCAGAGTCAACCAGTAGACGTGACTACCAGGCTATGAAATGGCCTTTACAGCCGTTCGAACCCGAGAAGGAGCGGATAGACCAATACTTAGAAAAGTATGAAGCCATGGCTATTGCAATGGGACTAGACAAACAGAAATGGTGTTTAAAACTCTCCCAGGGACTCCGTGCCGAAGGTTATGAGGTGTATGCACGCTTGCCACCGGGTCTACAGAATGATTACCCGGCTCTGAAAGCGGCTCTCTGGAAGAGATTCGAGATCACAGCGCACACATACCGAAGGAAGTTTCGGACTGCGAAGCGAGAACCTGGTGAACTGTTTTCATCATACAGTGTGAGATTGAACTCATACCTTCTTAAGTGGATGGCCTTGGCCGGATTTAAAGAGGAGTATGAAAGTTTGCGTGAGTTGATGGTTGTGGATCAGATGCGAATGCAAATGTCTAAACCCTTGCGAAACTTCTTAGGTGAGAATGGGGCTGAGAGATTGGATATAGTCACCCAGTTAGCCGAAAGATACGTTGAAGTCTATGGCGAGACTGGGGATACCAGTCCAACAGATCCGAGATTGAAAGATAAGGATCAAGGTAAGTCAAAGAAGAAGACCAAAGGTTCTGATGAACCAAAGAAACAGGTAACCTCTTTAGAGAAGATCTCTAACGTCAACCAAGGTAAGAATAGCCCACCTAGTTCTCCAAAGAGGAAGTGGAGTGAACGATGGTGCAAATTCTGCAAGTCCAGCACTCACAATACGAGTGAGTGTAGGAGTAAGCCCAAGGACTTTCACTTTGCTTGTCTTGCAGAGGTTAGGGATAGACCTTTGTCAGGATCTTCTATTCGGCTCGTTGGCTAACACATGTGAGACAGTACAGTATAACGTGATTCGACGTAAGACACAGCAACACAAGTTCTATGGATTTATTGCCACATTAAATACATAACGATAATTACAGCAATGTACAACATATAACTCACAACCACATTACAGCTCATAGGTCTGGCGCTCAAGATATCAGTCGTTCAGCTCACAACCACGGAGATTCACACAAACGCCTTGCTCTCGTCACACACGTCCGTTCAGAGTCCTGTCCCAGCTTGGTCTGAGCTATCACGCACACGGTCCACTGCCTCTGGTGGGGTCACGTGGCTTTG
>JACEFZ010015992.1:0-23371 GCA_014155875.1 Cepaea nemoralis
TTTGTGTCTAAATGGCTGGGAAATGTATGGAAAGAGGAACGAACGAACGAACACACACATAACTGTATTTTCAAAGGGTTTAATAAGGGGCCGCGGGCCCGTCTGACACTCTGCTCTTCTTATATCTCGCTCTCATACATTTTTCTTCATACATTTTTGGGAAGAAGAAAGGGGGGAAAAGAGAGGGAAGAGGAAAAAAAGAGAGAGAGAGAGAGAGAATGTTGACCTAAGAGTTTATATATGTTTCCTCTCTGATGTCTCTCTACCTTGTAGAGATAGAGTGTCTTGCGTGTTAAAATGACTCCAACTCCAAGAGCTGTGCTGGTGGTAGCGCAGCTCCTGGTCGGGCTTACCATGTTGGATAGGTCAAGGAGTAGAAACCAGACGAAGTGAGACACAAACCTGTTACCTTGTAGATAGACTGGAGACAATCACATGCCAGGGGAAACAAACTCTTGTAGATAGACTGGGGACAATCACATGTCAGGGGAAACAAACTCTTGTAGATAGACTGGGGACAATCACATGTCAGGGGAAACAAACTCTTGTAGATAGACTGGAGACAATCACATGTCAGGGGAAACAAACTCTTGTAGATAGACTGGGGACAATCACATGTCAAGGAAAACAAACTCTTGTAAATAGACTGGGGACAATCACATGCCAGGGGAAGCAAACCCAGAGTTAGCATGGCTGGATAGATCAGAGCGCTAGTTCTTAAACATCCGGTATGCTGATGCCGAGGTAGGGGGTTCAACCATTACAACGGTCAGTGGGATGTTGATTTCACGTACTTGATTCGAGGACGTAATTTACAAGTATCTATGAAGTCAAAGTGGATTTGCCTGGTGGCGAGGGAAGCTAATCCACACGCACACATCAACCCAGTGCACTGGAAGTAGTAGCATTTGTATGTGTCGCATAATTCTTGGAGTTGTCGATCGATGAAAGACTGTCTACAGGCAGCCGCCATTTCTTTGATGTGTTGTCGATCGATGAAAGACTGTCGCGCCATTGGTCTACAGGCAGCCGTCATCCTTTGATGTTGGAGACAGACTGTCCTGGTGCGAGTCGGCAAGATCTTTTGTTGTGGGGGAGAGATTCTCCAGATCACAGACCAGCAAGACTTTTTGAAGTACCGGAAACAAGTCTCCAGATCAAATCGGGACAGACAGCCAGTTGTTTATATCGAGTCGGAAAAGGAGAGAGAAAAAATAGCTTCTCAGTGCCTAGTGTCTAGTCAGATTTGTGACGTCATTCAGACACAGTATTAAAACAGTCTGGACAAACAACTTTGGCGGGATTCGACCAAATGTTGTGAGGCAACAAGGACGTGTGTCATGTTCCTGTGTTGATTATGGAGAGAGACTACAGTGTCTTATGTTGATTTACATCGACGGACATTTATCCATTGTATGATTTAGTAGTCTCAATTTCAAACTGGAATAGATAAATGGTATTTAATTAAATAGACATAAATTAGATTATACTTAGGAGTCGAACGTAGTAATATGCGTTGTGAGAACTTATTATAGGAGCGTCGGCAGCAGTAGGCTATCGCGGTGCTTAAACTAGCTAGTGTGAGATATCAATTAACTCAGTGAGTTAAGAACAAGGTGGGAGGATGATTTTTGGGGAGATTGATGATGGTTTTGGGGGATAAGGAAATGTAAAATGGTAGATCTTCCAGTAGGGTATCTACTGGGTTTCTCTGCACTTTTCCTTTAGTCTTTCTTTGTCTTACCATGACTCAGACCATGTGATGAGCTCCTCTGCCTTATGACAGAGTTTAGTTCTTCTGTTATATATCTGAATGCGGCTGTCGGCCTACATTCACCCAATGAAGGTCGGAATCGGGTTGCTCTCACCGGGTGTGTTCTCTCTTCAACAGGTTCCACTATTTTTTCCAAAAAACAAGCTAGCAGACAAGCCATAGAAGAGGATTATGGCTCGATCATTGGGCCCATAATCCAGAGGGTCTGCAGGAACCTGGCTTCTGTTGAGCAGGAACCGACTATAATCTAAGAGTGATTCCTCAGTGGTAGTTCTTATCATATTAGAGTGAAGATACTTACAATACTACCAGTAACAGGAACAATATTAATTATATAGAGAAATTGAAAATTAACATTGTGTTTTTCCAAATGGTGAATTCCTGTGAGAAATTAACTACTAACATTTTGGTTCAAAGTGACAGTAAACATTATTTTACTGTACAAGGGTTATCAGATCACAGAACTTTTAGTGACATATTAGTTACACTGTGTGTATAGGATTCATGGTCAGTATTGGAATACATCCACCATTGGTGACCAGGCATCCGGACTATCCAAGAGTCATTGGAGGAAGTCGACACCTGGCCGGAGAGACGCATCATTTGATGAGGTCCTTCTGTACTTGATCTATGGTGCTGTTGTGTGGCCGGTACTGTGAGAAAGCAGACTTTGATCCTGAGCTGTTCGGTCTGATTCTGCATACACACTAGAGTATACAACAAACATCCTACACATACACTTTGCACATACCTGACACGTTTCTTTATTAAATTAATTTGTCATTTTGTTAGAAGCTAGAGTTGTGTAGTATGTTTTGGAAAAGAATGAGAGGGGGCATGGTCCAGTGGTAAGAAGAAGAAGAGAGAAAGAGGAGAGAGAGAGAGAGAGAGAGAGAGAGAGAGAGAGAGAGGAGAGAGAGAGAGAGAGAGAGGAGAGAGAGAGAAAAGGTGATCCAAGACTGATGGGGTGTTGTGGAAAGAAATCCAGAAGATCCTCAAGATAATGATGTTAGTTAGTTAGTTAGTTAGTTAGTTAGTTAGTTAGTAAGTTAGTTAGTTAGTTAGTTAGTTAGTTAGTTAGTTAGTTAGATTTAGTTAGTTAGTTAGTTAGTTAGATAGTTAGTTAGTTAGTTAGTTAGTTAGTTAGTTAGTTAGTTAGTTAGTTAGTCGCAGTTCCAACTTCACAGCAACAGGTCGTCCCCATTATGCTCCGTTCCTGTGCTAGTGAATATCAAGACAGGAGTCTCGACAAACAACAGCCCGCACAGATACACTGTGCATAATGCCGCCGCTAGAATGTCAACACAATAGTCCCCCACAAAACACCCAGTTCATTTCTGATGGTAGTCATTTTCCCATCTGGATGTTTCCTAGATGTTCACCCACACAGTCCACGAAATACAGTTCATCGTCGATGGTAGTGGCAGTCAACCAGAAGCCCAGCAGCCACGCATTTCTGCATAAGGCAAAAACCCGTCAACTCTGGGACATAGCCAGCTGCCATCGCTCCGAACATGCAGTCACGTTCCAAAAGACCTCGGGAAGATTCAAAAGCATTTCACACGAAACTCACAGCTCACAGTGTCGCGCCACGCACTCACTCAGTAGCAGGGCGACGGAACCATCAAGCCTCCTTAGTCGCCTCTTACGACATGCGTAGTAGGCTACAGTGTTGCTATTCTTTGCTTCCCTTATGGGCCCCGGCAACACACGGGATTCAAGATAATGATATGGGGTTAAAAGAATGTGGGTGTTGATTCCCCTCACCCCAGGGACGACACTTATTACGACAGTATGGACTACGCTTGAGTTCAAAGAGGGCGAACGTGCGCACACACACACACACACACACACACACACACACACACACACACACACACACACACACACAACACTAGGGAAAGCAAACAGACAAAGTTCTTGACAACGTTGGATGTACTGTGCCACAGACTGCACTAAAGAGTGCAAATTATTCACCAAATAATCTATATCTATAAAACAGAGTGTATGTATATATGTATGTATGTCCTTTATTTGTTCGCGAACGGTCCATCCGATTGAGATGAAATTTTCTATACGTCTTCCTTTCATTTCAGAGCTGCCAACTGTGATATTTTTTTAGTGTGAAATCGCCTGCTTACTCAGTATTATTTCATTTTTCATTTTCCATTAAAATTTATATATAGCGAAGGGACTTAACTCTATAAAAAGTTATTTCAAGGGGCATAACTTTTAATAACATTGTTGTATAACTTATAGTCATATTGTTGTATCGTTTTCAAAGATTTATAAACTCTTTGTGCTATGGAGAGACAGATGGGTAAGAGATCTCAGGGTCGGCCTCTACTACGATACAAAGATGTGTGTAAGCGGGACATGATTGATACAGGCATTGATAATGCACATTGGGAGCAAGTCGCCGCTGAACGTGTTGCATGGAGGGCAAACATCAGAAATGGAATAAAGACAAAGGAGAAAATTATTGCAGATAAATCACACACCGTTCGTGTGAGACGTAAGATGGTGCATGATGGTGGAAATGACTACGTGGTCATATGCACCCACTGTGGACGAACATTTACAGCGCGAATTGGCCCAGTCAGTCACATTCGCTACCGCCATGGGTAATAGTTATTATGCCTTTTTGAAGCAAAAACTATCGTCTGTCAAGACGGCAAGGTGCCAAAGGACTGCTAGTACTGCTGGACTTCTTCTTATAGCCCACACCGTGAGTCGATAGAGAACATGTCTGTCCAATAATTGCTGACACTGATGTTCCTCCATGCCATGATGTCAAACTTGGAGCCCCAAACACCGTCGTCTTCTCGGCAACCTTCTTCTTATAGTCCAGCATATTCTTTCTTGGTCTTTCTCTCCCCCTCCCCCTTTTCTGCCCAACTCTCCGATTGTGACGACAATCACCAGCTGTCCCCTTCTCATAACATGCTCAGAGAATGTTCGCTGGAGGCAGCTTGGCTGAATGGATAAGAACGCGTGTTCTTAAACAATCAATGTGCTGGTGCCGAGGTAAGGGGTTCAACCCCTACACTGGTCAGTTGGACTAAAATGTTGACCTTCCATCCGTGACTTGAGGACGTAAATTACAAGTACCTCTGAAGTCGGAGTGGATTCGCTTAATGGCGAGGGACACTTTTAATTAGGAAAGCTAATCCACACGTAAAATTCAGTCCAGCACTAATAAAATTGGTGTGGATGAACTACGATAGTGTTCAAAGCGAACAAGCGCCCCCCCCCCCCCCCAAAAAAAAAAGAAGAAATGTGGACTCTATTCTTCTGATGCAAGTAACCGGTTCTCTTTGTGCATTAACTTCTTTCAAGATATCTTCATTACTCTTTCTATCTGTCTACTGTGTTCTTGAATCTCCGAAGATTCCACATAATTCCTCACTTGTCTGTTAATTGACCATGATTCCCGTCCGTACTTCATGATTGGCTTTATATATATACATCTATTAAGAACTCTTCCTGATCTCGACTGACAAAAATAAATTGCAAAGAATATTTCTCATCTTGTCAAATGCTGCCTTCGCTTGGGCTGCTTTACGTTTGTATTCCTTAATACATCTTCTATCTGCTGTTATGAAAGTACACAAATACATTGGTACCTCGGGTTAAGAACTTAATTCGTTCCAGAACTTGGTTCCTAACCCGAAACGTTCGTAACCCGAAACAATGAAATCAATGAAATAGAGACAATCCGTTTCAAGATGAAAAAATCGTTCTTTTTTTTATTAACACCCGGTCGTTTACCTGACAAAACGCAAAGAATACGCGTACTTTCGTATTAAATAAAGATTGATTGATTGATTGATTGATTTAGGAACCGACATCACAACACTCGGGACATTCCCATAAGCGCTCCGTCCCCATCCTCAGCAGCCAGCGAAGAGTTCCAACACTAATAGTTCCAGTAGCAATCTGATTATATGTCCGTCTCGCCTTTCCTCTGAGCGTCGAGCATCGGCCAGATCCCCTCGTCACACCTCGCTGTCTCATTCTTACCAGACCATGGTGATCCATTTGCTCCTCCGAGGTGTACACGTGCTCCTACAAGGCCGCAACCACATCTGTTTTGTCATACATCAATACTCCACCAAATAAAGAGAAAGAAAACAACCAGATAAATTAAATATTAAATAAACAAAAAGATTTAGCATATCTTTCTTACTAAGAAAACGATCATCGGAAATTTGTCACTTTCTTTGCTATTCTGAATCATTAGTTTCAGGAGTTTCTTGTCGCTGTTTCTTGGCAGCAGACTGGGAATCTTTCTGCAACAAGAAACTATCAAGGGAAATGTGTCGCTTCCTTTGCTGGAGAATCTTTCTGAAGTGGATCATCGCATTATCATTCATCAGGTTTACTGCCCTCTTAGCAACAAGTTTGTTTGGATGATGGTTGACAATGAAGTCTTCGACGTCTGCCCACTTGCTGCAAATTTCTTTAATCCTGGCAGTTGAAACGATCACTGACTCCTTACCATTTATCCTCATCATCGGACGACTGCACCTCCCTTAATATCTTTAGCTATCCCATTCTGAAAATCCATAAGCACATCTGTAGTGAGCTTTCCACTGTGGGCCTCAATCAGCTCCTCCAAGTCGTTACCGTCGACTTCGGGCCCATATTTTTGCCCAAGGACACAATCTCATCCACTACATTGGCACAGAACAGCAGAAGTAGCCTACCATTCATTGGTCTGTGCCTGCAGTGCTTTCTCCTCCTGGGTGATAAAGGTCCTCTTTGGCATTTTCTTCCAGAGGAGGCGCGTTTCATCGATTAAAGACTTGTTGTGGAACGTAGTCTTCCTTTTTGATGATCTAATCAAATTCCACTTTGAACGCTTCTGCTTCTTTCTCGTTAGAACTTGCAGCCGCTCCGTGCCTAATTAAACTATGAATGCCACTTGTTGTTGTTGTTGTTTTTTGTTTTTTTTGTTTGTTTTTTTAATTGTTCAATCCAGCATCTGCTGGCTTTAAAATCGTCAGTCTCAGCACTTGTACCAAGCAATTTCCACAATAAATCACAGTTCAGCAGCTTCGCCTTTTCACGTATTATTGCCTCACTAACACTGTCTCCTGCAAGTTGCTTTTCATTGATCCAGATCAAGAGAAGATTTTCAACTTTCTCTAAAATGTGAGGTCTTTGCTTCTGCCGCTTAGTTACGTCTTTAGCCACATCGACTTATTTTAGTAACTCTTTGTTCTTTATGATGGTGTAGATAGTTGATTTTGCCATGCTGTACTCATATTTTACTGCTGTGTAGTAAGGCCAATTAAAGCAAAGCTGCGCATGCGTGCAAAACTAGGCTACTAAGCTAGCGCTAAGCGATGTTAGTACTGCGTGGCCTTCGTTTGTACTGGATGCGATTGTTTGTCTCTAACGTTAAACCTTGCTCTCCCTCTCTCTCTCTCTCTCTCTCTCTCTCTCTCTCTCTCTCTCTCTCTCTCTCTCTCTCTCTCTCTCTCTCTCTCTCTCTCTCTCTCTCACCTTCGTTCGTAACCCGAGGCACTGTTCGTTACCCGAGACAAAAAATTTTGAAGTTGTTGTTTGTAATCCGAATCGTTCATGACCTGAGGCGTTCGTAACCCGAGGTACCACTGTACTTAAATATATTGACTTGTTTCAGATTGGTTCCATTCATTTTGATGTTGCATTTGGGTATACAATATTTCTTTGTAACAACCGCCAAAGCTTATCTGCATGGCACATGATAATGAATAACAGTTACTTCTTTTCTCCCCTTTAATCAGGCTAAGTCATTTGTTTTCATTTCTGGTGCAAATGTGTCTATCATATCTTGTAACTTCGCTTTATTTTTAGCTACCACAACCCTGTCATCAGCATAACAGAGATTTTTTACATTATGCCCAGCAACTGATATTCCTGGCAGCACACTGGACTGAAGACTGTGTACAGACGTGATTACCAACGCCATACCGCATGGACTATAAGAAGAAGGTTGAGGAGACGATCAGGTGTTAAGACGTTCGCCTCTGGCTCAAACAGACCAAGATCGTCTCACGGTGTTGACTGCTGTGGATTTTTACCAAATACAATACGGATGGTAAAACTCCCTTATCCTGAGGTAGTGGATCAGACGTCTAGTCTTCTCGGACAAATTCCCTCTCCGAACATCTCCGACGACCCTACGCACGCGTACACGTTACAAATACCCGGCACTTAGAAATCGCACACAGCAGGCCGGAAACACTGCTGCCCGGGCAAACATTTCCAAATTAGTAAGTTACCCACAAACACATGTGGGTGATGCTCGTTTCCTGTTTATACGCATTTAGATTATCTCTGGTGCTACAGGGTTGGTGCACAGTGCTGATATTTTCTTTGTGTGATCTGTGGGAGAAGACTGAAGCAATTATGGAGATACCCATGTACACTTGATTTCCCAATCTTGGCACTTGTATTATCGTGTCTAAAGAGTAGCTTTGTGTGGCACGAGTTAACTGTTAAGTTACTCATACAACTTACTTGGTGTAAACTTAATGGTCGGTACGATGGTTGAGCCACTCTTGAACAGGCACGGCACTTGCGGGCATGAATTAACATCGATTTCTTGTATGCTTGATAGCTGGGACCCTGCAGTAGAATATTAATACAAGTTCACTCATTCATTCCGTACATGTCCTTTGCAGAACCTCGCTCCCATAACAACAGTCCTGAAAACTTTTCGGTCATAAGCAAGATGTCCCGCGTCCGATACACCCATCTGGAAATCATCTGCCACATCCTGCACCCTTCTTTTCTTTGACCATTTTTATGAGACTGCTCATGACAATTGTCAGTGTATCTGTGTGAGTAAAGTGTGGGAGTTTGTTCATACTAGTTTCAATGCTAACGTGAGACATTTTGTATGTGTCTAGATGTGAGGAGGTGTGAGTGTGTGTGGAGGATGTGTGTGAGTGTGGGGATATGTGTGGGTGGGGGATGTGTGGGTGGGGGTATGCGTTTGGATGGGTTGGGGTGTGTGGGTTTTTGTGGGAGTGATATTTGTGGGTGTTGGTGGGATGTGTGGATGGATGTGTGGGGGTGAAAGTAGGGGTGTGGGAATGGGTGTGTGGGATGTGTGTATGGGTGGAGGATATGTGTATGGGACGGGTGTGGGGTGCGTGTGTTTATGTGGGTGGTGATGTGTGGGTGGTTTGAGGAAGTATGTGTGGGTGGCGGGGTTGTGTGGGTAGGGGATTGTGTTGGGTGGATTGGGGATGGAAGGGCGGGTGGGGAGAAGTGTATGGTGTGTGGGTTTGAGATATGTGTGCTGTCTGTTGGTGGGGGATCTGTGCATGGTGTGTGGGTGGGGATGTGGTGGTATGGGTGAGGATATATGTGTGGGTGGGGGATAGTGTGTGGTGTGGGGGATGTGTGTGATAGGTGCGGGGAATGTGTGTATTGGAGGGGTATATGTGTGGGTGAGTAGGGGATGTGGGGTGGTTGGGGGGAAGTATGTGGGGGTGTATGGGTGGGAGATGTGTGCGTGGATGGGGAATGTGCGGGTGGGGTGGTGGCTTAGGGATGTGTAGGTGGGTGAGGGATGTGTATGTTTCGGGGTGGGATGCGTGAGTGGGTGGAGGATGTGTGTGGATAGGGATATTGTGATCGAGAGATGTTTGGTTGGGGGAGGGTGGGTGGGGGTGTGTGGGTGTTTAGTGGAGGATGTGTGCGTGAGTGAGTGTGTGTTGGTGGACGGGTAGGGAATGCGTGTGTTGGTGGGGAGAGGTGTGTGGTGTGTTGCTTAGGGATATTGTGTGGGTGAGGTATGTGTGTGTGGATGTGGGATTGTTGTGGTGTGTGGGTGGGGGTATGTGGGAGGATGGGTAAGGGTATCTGTGTGGGTGTGGGTGGGAATATTGTGCGGTATGTGGGTGGGATATATGTGTGTGGTGTGTAGGTGGGGATGTGTGGTGGTATGTGGGTGTGGAATGTGTTGGTGAGGGATATGTGTGTGTGTGGTGCGTGGGTTGGGAATATTGCGTGGTAGGGGATGTTTGTGATGTGCGGGTGGGGGATTGTGTAGTGGGGGATTGGGTTAAGGCATGTATGGGTGGGTGGAGGATGTATGTGTGGGTGGTGGGGTGTGTGTGTGAGTGGATTGGGGATGTATGGGTGGTTAGGAAGATGTGTGTGTGGGGGGGGGGGGGGGGGAGATGTCAGTTGGTGGGGATGTGTGTGTATGGTTTGGGGATGTGTGAGTGGATGTGCGATGTGTGGGTTGGTGGGGGATTGTGTGCGTGGGTGGTGAATATGTGGTCAATGGAGATGTGGCTGGGGGATGGGTGGTTTGAGGTGTGGATGGGGAGAGGATGTGTGGGTTAGGATGTGTATGTGGGATGTGTGGGTTGGTGGGGGAATGTTTGTGGGTGGCGAGTGTGTTTTGGTTGGAGGAACAGGTGAGGAGAGAGTGTGTGGGTGGGGGATGTGCAGAAGGGGGATGGGTCGGTTGGTGGGGTATGTATGTGTCCCTTGGTGTGCGTGTGTGTGGGTAGGAGGGGGTGTGTGTGGGTGGGGTGATGTATGGGTAGGTGGGAGATGGGCCTCATAACATGGTAATTTGCCTTGTTTATGTTTACAGCATTCATTTCACAATGTTTTATCTTTCTTCCTATGTAAATGTATAATGCTCTTGATGAATGAAAGACGAGTGATTGGAAGGGCCGAATGTAAGACGGGCCTGCGCGCCCAATTTGTGACCCTAATAAAGTTGATTTGATTTGATTTGATTTGATTTGACCTTCCTCATCTCCTCTTCCCGGGCATATACCACTCCATGATTGTTCTCTCCAAACTTTCATGGCGTTTCAAGTTACCAACATATTTCAATTTTCTTTGTTTGATCGTCTTTATTAGCCATCCTTCTTCAATATTCAGATCTTGTTGTATGCATTCATTTGTTCTTTTCTGTATCCAAGATATTCTTATAACTCGTCTATAACATTTATATTCAAAGTCATTTATGCACTGTTCAGCTTGTTTAGTAAGTGTGCAGGTCTCACAGGCATATGTGCATATGTACAATTGGAAACATGCTCTTACAAATCTAAGTTTTGTAGGTCTATCTGTCCCACGCCACAATTAATTCAGTTGTTTTAGTTTTTTAAGAGTAATATAAATTCGTCTTTTAAGTTATTTTAATTTTCATTGTTTCACCGTTTTTGGTAATTAATAATCCAAGATATTTATAATTTTCCACCACCTCCAATTTTTTTCTAGTTAACACATATTTCTTTCTCTATATTAGTTTTATCTGTATGCATTATCTTTGTTTTTTTTTTTTTGTTTTTTTTTTTTTCCCCCCCTATGTTAAGATATAAGTTGTGATTTTCACTATTCTTTTTGGTTGAGGATTAATACAAGTAGTAATAATCAAACAGGGTGGAACAGATAATGATATCAGAATAAAAATAAAGAATGCTAGAGAGGCTGTTATAGCGCCGGGACATTTGACGAAGTCAGGGGAAGTTAAACTTAACACCAAACTTAGAATATTCAGTTGTAATGTTAAATCACTACTACTGTATGGATCAGAAACTTAGAGAACAACGAAAACGATTACAAATAAACTACAAACATTCCGATCAAGATGGCGGCGGACAGTCGTGTTGTTTTGTAACCGTTCCTTTTTCGCGTAGGAGGTAAATATTTTTATTTCCTGCGTGTAATTTGTGTGCCAGGATGTAAAACTAGGAGTTTCTTCTCAAGATATTCGCCAATGCTACGGAGTTCGTGTATTGAGCGAATCAATCCTTGAGTGAATTTTTGCAGCGTGTGTGTTTCTGTGATGTTCGTTTTTTATTCAAGATGGCGGAACAGCGTTTAACAAGGCGACGGGGAGGCCGAAAGCGGCAAGGTATACGAGGTGGAGCAAGGCGTTTTAGACTCAAATGTGACCGTCTGGGCCTCAGGAATACTCGTATTCTATATTGGAACTGTGCCAGCGTAAAACAACGAGGCCCTATTCTGGAAAACCTGGTATACAAGAACGACATTGTAGCTCTTCAGGAGACTAGACTGGGTGATCAGTTACTCCAAATTGCCGGTTTCAAGTGTTTCAAGTGTGTAGATTGGGTGTCCTAGGGTACCATGGCAGCAACCACCACCTTTGCAGCATATTTGTGGAGAAAGGCAGAACCAGTCAGCACAAGTAAACGGTCAAGACTTTCCAGTATGACAGTACAAGGGCAAAGATGTAGTGAGTAAAATAAGGCGCGACAGGCGCAGAAAGCTTCATGGCAGGAAATAAAACTGGGAGCAGCCACCTTGGTGGAATTTTGAGGTAGAAAATACCTAGGTGGATAAGCATTGTGCTGTAAGGAAATGGCAAAACGCCAAGAAGAACAGAGTTGCCCATCCTAGTCTCTGCACGCACTTAAAAAGGGAGATGCACACAAAAGTAAGCTACATTTTAAAAAAATTGTTAAGGTGGTTAAAAGTGAAAAATGGGCAGAGGTATGTCAAAGAGTAAGCACATACAAGTCACTGAAATAATTCTGGTGACTACATAAAAGCATGAGTGGGGTAGTGAAGAATAAGAGTATTCCTGACTTCCAAGGTGCTGACCTCATCTGGCAGAGAACTGACGAGAACAAGGGCAAAGCCCTCTTCGAACGCTATCTATAGCAGAGCAACCAGACAGACATGAGAGGTCGAAATCTTGCCAATGAGGTTACCTCAGAAAGGTGCAAGGCCAGAACATTTTGGATGAAGACACAGTGACAGTGGAAGAAATCAAGGCTGTGCTTCGATGATCAAAAAACAGCGCTCTAGGGCCTGATGGCATAAGATATGGCGACATTAATATGTGTACCGACAACGAACTAGAGAAGCTAGCAGACATGTACAACAACAGTATAGGGAGTGCTAGCATCAAGGAGGAGTGATTACACAGCTATCTGATTCCCTTGCCGAAGCCTAGGAAAGACCACACCAAAATTCAAGGACATCGAGAAATAACCATGTAGAACACAATAGGCAAGCTGCTGGAGAAGTTCATTGCCAGAAAAATATCAAGCCATCTGGAGAGACAAGGTGTTTTCTCACCTACCGTGAGAGGGTACCGTCCAAAAAGAGAACCCTGGTCCAATGCAGTGGTTTTTGCCCACGATGTCTATACAGGTTTCCACTCAGGCATTGAAACATTTGCTGCAGCGATTGATCTTGAGGACGCGAACAACAGAGTACATTGGATTTCTTAATGTTTCAGCTTCTTGAACTCAAGATAAGTCCTTTCCTCCTTAGTTGGATCGCTGCTGCCCTCTTCCAACGGAAAGTAGTCTTTAGATGTGGCAGCTGGACTTCAGCACCAACAACACTATATCCTGGCCTACCACAGGGATCACCATTATCTCCGAAATTGTTCAACGCCTAAACTGTGAGAATCACCAGCGAGCAGATCACTGGACCGGGGAGGACATTGTCGTATGTAGAAGATGTTTTACTGTATCGTCAGGGTAAGGACAGAGATCTGGTTGCTGTAGAACTACAAACCGAACTAAATCGCATACGCACTTGGTGTGTTGAAGCTGGGGCAATGGTCAACCCAACAAAGGCAACAATGACATGGTTCTCTTTAAATAACCATATTATCAACACCCCAACGCCAACTGTAAATCTTGGTTCCGAGACGGTGGAGAGAACGCAGGCAATGAATTACCAGGGGATTCGATTTGATCGAAGCCTTGCTTATACTGAGCACGCAGACCAGGTGATAACAAAGGACAAGCGGGGTTTGGCTGCGATGCGGGTGATGGCGGCGGCAAACTGTGGCAGCGACATCTATGTCTGGTCCTTTCTGTTCTGGAGTATGCGACGGCGATGCTGACTCTCAGCCATAAGCAGGTAGAAAGGATAGAAGGGATACAGAACGGATTACAAGAGATACAGCATCCAGGGCGATGCGCTACCTTCTTGATTTTCCAGCCATGAGGGCCAGAATACAAATTTGCCAAGCACATGCTTATCTCAGAGTCAACGCAAACACACAACACCCACTGCATAGCGAGATTAAGACGGTAAGGTCAGCAGGTTAAAAAGAGGAAAGTCGTGGATGCGTCAAGCCAAAGACATTCTTCAGCAGGTGTGTTCACTTGAGGACTTAGAACAAGTGCTAACTCAGTTCTGTACATCTTTTTCAGCGTGCATCCAAATAGACAGGAAATGCAGACACGAAAATCCAGCTGTTGTGGATGTGGAAGTACAGACTCTGATCTTCGATACTTCTTTAGAGGATGATGCTGTCATTTACACGGATGTGTCGGTCGTCCGAGAAGTGAGATGTTCATGGGCCTTTACGGCTCAGGCCGGAGGGAAAACTGTGAAGGGAGAGTCTGACGCTTTTGCTTTTACCACATGCATTATGACTATGGAAGTCATGGCAGTAAGTAAAGCAATAACATGGCTCGAGACACAGACATTCAATCGGATTTGTGTCCTTAGTGACTCAATGAGTATGCTCAGGAGGATAGAGATGGGGGGGGGGGGGGGGCCGGAGAGAGTGGCTGCTGTCTGTGGAGCGGTCTCGGCTGGCAAAGATTAGTTTCATCTTCGTGCCAGGGCATGCGGGGGTACACGGGGATGAGCTGGCTGACAGGCGTGTATGTAGGGCCACTGTGGAAGGCGGATGAGCCATGGACCAGGCAGACATTCTGAATGCTCTACGAGAAGTAAGTCGTTTACGAGAACCAAGCGATGACTGGGAATCTACAACCATGGTCAGGCTGTGAGAACAGCAAGTTAAAGGAGGTGTGGTCAAACAAGAACACTGCGCAGGATGCCAAAGAAGAGTAATAAGCCAACACAGAACTGGTGTCGTGAGCTGCTACACGTTGCGAGATTTGCTGGAAAGAGGATCCGAGCACTTATGGACTGAATGGTTCGATGTACAGTGAGGATGATCTGTCGACTAACTAACTAACTAACTAACTAACTAACTAACTAACTAACTGACTAACTAACTGACTAACTAACTAACTGACTAACTAACTGATTTAAATAACTGACTAACTGACTGGGCTGACTGATGACTGATAACTAACTAACAAATAACTGACTGACTACTGACTGACTGACGACTGACTAACTAAACTAACTGATCTGACTGACTGACTGACTACTGGACTGACTGACTAACTGACTGACTGACTGACTGACTAACTGACTGACTGACTGACTGACTAACTGACCTAACTGATGATGACTGACAACGACTGACTGATGACTACTGACTGACAAAAGACTAAAGACTGATGACTAACTGACTGTACTAAATGACTGACTGACGACTAACTGACTGACTAAAAAATGACTGCCTGACTGCGACTACTACTGACTGACTACTAACTGAGACTGACAACTGACTGACTGACTGACTGACTGATACAACTGACTGACTGACTGACTGACTAACTAACTGACTGACTGATACTGACTGACTAATGACTGACTGACTGACTGACTGACTAACTACTGATGCCTAACTGATGACAACTGACTATGACTGACTGACTGACTAACTGACTGACTAACTGACTTGACTGACTAATGACGACTAACTGACTGACTGATAACTGACTGACTAACTGACTGATGACTGACTGACTACTGACTAACTGACTAACTAACTTTAAATAATTTAAATGACTGATGACGATGACTAAAACTAGCTAACTGACTGACGACTGACTGACTAAATAAATAACTAACTGACTGACTAACTGACTGACTGATGACTGACTGACTGACTAACTAACTAACTAACTAACTAACTAACTGACTGACTGACTGACTGACTAACTAACTAACTAACTAACTAACTGACTGACTGACTAACTGACTGACTGACTTACTGACTGACTAAGTAACTAACTAACTAACTAACTGACTGACTGACTGACTGACTGACTAACTAACTAACTGACTGACTGACTGACTGACTGACTGACTAACTAACTAACTAACTAACTAACTAACTAACTGACTGACTGACTGACTGACTGACTAACTAACTAACTAACTAACTAACTGACTAACTAACTGACTGACTGACTGACTGACTAACTAACTAACTAACTAAATAACTAACTGACTGACTAACTGACTAACTGACTGACTGACTGACTAACTAACTAACTGACTAGTTGACTGACTGTCAGTCAACTGACTGACTGACTAACTGACTAACTAACTAACTAACTAACTAACTAACTGACTGACTGACTGACTGACTAACTAACTAACTAACTAACTGACTGACTGACTGAATAACTAACTAACTAACTGACTGACTAACTGACTGACTGACTGACTGACTGACCGACTAACTAACTAACTAACTAACTAACTAACTAACTGACTGACTGACTGACTAACTAACTAACTAACTAACTAACTGACTGACTAACTGACTGACTGACTGACTGACTGACTGACTGACTAACTAACTAACTAACTAACTAACTGACTGACTGACTGACAGACTAACTAACTAACTAACTAACTAACTAACTAACTGACTAACTGACTGACTGAGTGACTGACTGACTAACTAACTAACTAACTAACTAACTGACAGACTACCTGACTGACTGACTGACTGACTGACTGACTGACTGACTGACTAACTAACTAACTAACTAACGGACTGACTGACTGACTGACTAACTAACTAACTAACTAACTAACTAACTAACTGACTTACTGACTGATTGACTAACTAACTAACTAACTGACTGAATAACTAACTGACTGACTGACTGACTGACTGACTGACTGACTGACTGACTAACTAACTAACTAACCAACTAACTAACTGACTGACTGACTGACTGACTGACTAACTAACTAACTAACTACTAACTAACTAAACTGACTAACTAACTGAACTGAACTGACTGACTGACTAACTAACTAACTAACTAACTAACTAACTGACTGAACTACTGACTAACTGACTGACTGACTGACTGACTGACTAACTAACTAACTAACTGACTAACTGACTGACTGACTGACTGACTAACTGACTAACTAACTAACTAACTAACTAACTACCTAACTAACTAACTAACTGACTGACTGACTGACTGACTGACTGACTAACTAACTGACTGACTGAACTGACTAACTACTAACTAACTGAACTGACTAACTGACTGACTAACTAACTAACTAACTAACTAACTGACTGAACTGACTGACTGACTGACCTAACTGACTAACTAACTAACTAACTAACTAACTAACTACTGACTAACTACTGACTAACTAACTGAACTAACTGAACTGACGACTGACTGACTAACTACTAACTAACTAACTAACTAACTGACTGACTGACTGACTGACTGACTAACTGACTGACTAACTGACTGACTGACTGACTGACTGACTAACTGACTAACTAACTAACTAACTAACTAACTAACTAACTGACTGACTGACTGACTAACTAACTAACTGACTGACTGACGGACTGACTGACTGACTGACTACACTAACTACTACGACTAACTGACTGACTGACTGACTGACTGACATAACTAACTACTAACTGAACTGACTGACTGACTGACTGACTAACTACTAACTAACTACTAACTAACTGACTAACTGACTGACTGACTAACTAACTAACTAACTAACTAACTGACTGATTGACTGACTGACTGACTGACTAACTAATTAACTAACTGACTGACTAACTAACTGACTGACTGACTGACTGACTAACTAACTAACTAACTAACTGACTGACTAACTAACTGACTGACTGACTGACTGACTGAATGACTGACTGACTAACTAACTAACTAACTAACTATCTAACTGACTGACTGACTGACTAACTGACTGACTGACTGACTAACTAACTAACTAAAATGACTGACTGAAATGACTAACTAACTAACTAACTAACGACTGACTAACGATAACTGACTGACTGACTGCTGACTGACTAAAAACTACTAACTGAAACTACAACTGACTGACTACTGACTGACTGACTAACTGACAAAAATACAACTAACTAACTAAATGACTACTGACTGACTGAACTGACTAACTAACTAACTAACGACTGAGACTGACTAACAACAACTAACTGATGACTAACTGACTGACTGACTGACTGATGACTAACAATAACTAACTAACTAACTGACTGACAACTGACTGACTGACGACTGACTGGGCTGACTGACTAACTAACTAACTAAAACTAAAATGACTGACTGACTGACTGACTGACTAACTAACTAAAAAACTAACTGACTAACTGACTGACTGACTGACTGATGACTGACAACTAAATAACTAACTAACTAACTGACTGACTGACTGACGACTAACTAACTAACTAACTAACTAACTGACTGACTAACTACTGACTGAATGACTACAACTAACTAACTAACCTAACTGACTGACTGACGGACTACACAACTAAGCTAACTACTGACTGACGACTGACTACACGAACTAACTAACTGACGGACTGACTGACTACACAACTAACTAACTAACTGAACTGACTGACTGACTGACTACACAACTAACTAACTAACGGACTGACTGACTGACTGACTACACAACTAACTACGAACTTGACTGACTGAACTTACTAACAACTAACTAACTAAATGACTGACGGACTGACTGACTACACAACTGAACTGACTGAACTGAACTACACTAACTAACTAACTGGACTGACTGACTGACTGACTACACAACTAACTAACTTACACTAACTAACTGACTGACGGACTCCACAACTAACTAACTAACTAACTAACTGACATGACTGACTGACTACAACTAACTAACTAAGCTAACTGACTGACTGACTGACTCAACAACTACAACTAACTGGACTGAACTGACTGAACTAACTAACTAACTAACTGAACTTGAACTGACTGACTGACGACTAACAACTAACGAACTAACTAACTGACTGACTGACTGACTACACAACTAACTAACTAACTAACTGACTGACTGACTGACTACACTAACTAACTAACTACGACTGACTGACTGACTGAACAACTAACTAACTAACTAACTAACTGACAGACTGACTAACTACAACTACTAACTAACTGAACTGACAGACTGACTGACTACACTAACTAACTAACTACTAACTGACTGACTGACTGACTACACTAACTAACTAACTAACTGACTGACTGACTGACTGACTGACTGACAACTAAATAACTAACTAACTGACTGACTGACTGACTGACTAACTAACTAACTACTAACTAACTGACTGACTGACTACACTACACTAACTAACTAACTGACTGACTGACTGACTGACTAACTAACTAACTAACTAACTGACTGACTGACTGACTACACAACTAACTAACTAACTGACTGAACTGACTACACTAACTAACTAACTAACTAACTGACTAACTGAACTGACTAACTAACGAACTGAACTGACTGACTGACTGACTGACTACTAACTAACTAACTAACTGACTGACTGACTGACTACTACTAACTAACTAACTGACTGACTGACTGACTGACTGACTACAACTAACTAACTAACTAACTGACTGAACTGACTGACTACACACTAACTACTAACTAACTACTGACAGACTGACGACTACACTAACTAACTAACTAACTGACTGACTGACTGACTGACTGACATGACTAACTAACTGACTGACTGAACTGACTACACACTAACTAACTAACTGACTGACTGAACTGACTGACTAACTAACTAACTGACTACTGACTGACTGACTGACTGACTGACTAACTGACTAACTAACTAACTAACTAACTAACTAACTAACTTACTAACTAACTGACTAACTAACTGACTAACTGACTGACTGACTGACTGACTAACTAACTAACTAACTAACTAACTGACTGACTGACTGTCTGACTGACAACTAACTGACTGACTAATGACTGACTGACTGACTGACTGACTGACTACTACTAACTGAACTAACTAAAACTAACTAACTAACTGACTGACTGACTGACTGACTAACTAACTAACTGTGACTGAGACTGACTGACTGACTAATAAAATAACTGATGACTAACTGACTGACTGACTGACGGACTGAAACTAACTAACTAAAGACTGACTGACGACTGACTGACTAATAACTAACTAAAACTAAAATGAAACTGCTGACTGACTGACTGACAACTAACAATAACTAACTAACTGACGATTTACTGACTGACTGACTGACTAACTAAATTTAAAAACTGAACCCAACTAACTGATGACTGACTGACGACTAACAAAATAACTAATAACGACGACTAAATAATGGGGGGGCTGGGGCTGACTCTGACTGACGAAGACTGACTGACAACTACTAAATAAAATAAATTAACTGAGACTGAGACTAATGATTTCTGATGACTAACAACTAACTAACTAACTGACTGACTGACTGACTGACTAAAATAAATAACTAATAACGAACCCAACTGATAACTGACTGACTGACTGACACTGACTGACTAACTAACTAACTAACTGACTAACTGACTGACTGACTGACTGACTAACTGACTAACTAACTAACTAACTAACTAACTGACTGACTGACTGACTGACTGACTGACTAACTAACTAACTAACTGACTGACTGACTGACTAACTAACTAACTAACTGACTGACTAACTGACTGACTGACTGACTGACTGACTAACTAACTAACTAACTGACTGACTAACTGACTGACTGACTGACTGACTAACTAACTAACTAACTAACTAACTGACTGACTGACTGACTGACTGACTAACTAACTAACTAACTAACTGACTAACTGACTGACTGACTGACTGACTGACTGACTAACTAACTAACTAACTAACTAACTGACTGACTGACTGACTGACTAACTAACTAACTAATCTAACTGACTGACTACTCACTGACTGACTGACTGACTAACTAACTAACTAACCAACTAACTAACTAACTAAACTAACTAACTGACTACTGACTAACTGGCTGATGACTGACTGACTAAATAACAACTAATGACTAACTGAACTGACGATGACTGATGACGGGCTAAATGACTAACTAACTAATAACTAACTAACTAAAGAACTAACTAACTAAATAAATGACTGACTGACCCCGACTACTGATAATAACAACTGAGATACTGGACTGACGACTAAAATAATAAAAAACTGATGACTAAAAAAAAAAGACTGACTGAAGCTGACTGACTTAACAAAATGATGACGAGACTGACTACCTAAAATAACTAACTAACTAACTGACTGACTGACTAATTTTACTGACTGACTGATGATGACTGATAACAACTAACTAACTAAAACTGACTGATGAGAAACTAACAACTAATAACTAACTGACTGACGACGATGACTGACTGACTGATAAAAATAACTAACTAACTAACTGACTGCCCGACTGACAAATAACTAATAAATGACTGACTGATAACAACTAACTAACTAACTGTGACTGACTGACTAACTAACTAACTAACTAAGACTGATGACTAACTAACTAACTAACTAACGACTGACTGATGTGCAACTAACTAACTAAATAATATCAATGAGATGACTGACTAACTAACTAACAACTAACTGACGACTGACTGACTGACGACTGCTAACTAACTAACTAACTAATAACTGATTGACTGACTAAATAACTACTAACTAAAATGATGACTGACTAAAATAACTAACTAACTAACTAACTACTGACTGACTGAGACTAAAAAATAACTAATAACTGACTGACTAACTGACTAACTAACTAACTAACTAAATGATAACTAAATGACTAAATGACTGATGCTGCAACTAACAACTAAATAACGACTGCTGACTGGGCTGACTGACTGCGACTAACTAATAACAATGACTGACTAACAATAACTAAAATGACTAACTAATAACAACTAATAAAATGACTGAATAACTAACTAACAAATAACTAACTGACTGATGATGACTGACTGACTGACTGACTAACTAACTAACTGACTGATGACTAACTGACTAATAAAAATGACTAACTAACGACTGACTTACTTATAATACTAATGACTGACTGATGACTGATTGATGATGACCAACTGACGACTGACTGACTGCTGACTGACTGACTAACTAAAACTACAAACATTCACTAATTGGTGCCCCGCATAAGATAGAAAGGGAAAAAAAATTATTTACGGAATCATCAAGAGTGAAAAGATGGCGTTGGATAGGACATAGAAAACCGAGAAAAGTATAAGTGGAAAAAAGGACCCTAGAAAACCAGGAATAGTATAAGTGGAAAAAAATAGGACATAGAAAAACCCGAGATAGTATAACTGGGAAAAGGGCCCTGGGCGGAATCCACAGGGCAGAAAAATAAGGGGAAATAAAACACTGAAGAACCACTGCCGGAGAACTTTGTGCCAACCGTATTTGACGGAAAAAGCAATAAAAAAGCATCTACAAAAAGGTTTTTTCTCTTGTACATCCCATATTTCTCATGGGGCCTGTTTTGTATGCTTCCGCTTCTCAGCTGACTGTGCGAAATTGTGAGCACTCCCGGGCCATAAATTAAAAAGGCGAAATAATTTAAATTTCATATAGAAAAACTATTTTCCCGGCTGCCGCTTCTATCATCTTTTGCATTTAGTCCCTTTCCCGAACTTTGACACCATTTCCCTGAAAAAAAAAAATATTGTCACGGTTATTCCTACAACACAAAAATGTTGTAAGAGAGTCGATGAGTTTTTTTGACCACCTTAAGTTTTCACAAGTATATTTCTTTTCTAGAAAATTTTTAAGCATCAATGGAAAAAGATGCATTTAAAATTCTTGGATACCCGAATGAATTAAAATTGATTATTAATTATGAGGGAAAAAAAAAAATTTAAAAAGGAAACTTTTTTTTGAAAATTACCTACCACAATCTTTTGGGAACCTTTTTCAGTGGGCCAGTTGTGAAAGCACAACACAGCACAGCGACAATCAACAACCAGCATCTTTACGTTGGGGCACACAACAACGCCATAGTTGCGTACAAAATCTGTTTCTTAATAGGGGGATTCCGCCTAAATTTCCAAATGAGCGGCTATCCTATTGGCCAAACCCAACGGAGCGTGACGACAGATAAGCTGTCATCTTCCCTCTTCTTTAGAGAATTTCCCCGATTGAAAATGACAGGTTTTTTAGCAGATTCCCAATGCTCTTTTTTTTTAAAATCGGTATTCATTCTTAAATTGTTTTTCAGGGTTTGCGGGTAGGGGGTTTTCCCCATCAAAGGGGAATGAGACGCCCCCCTTTTCCCCCGTAGTTAAAGGGACATCTTGGGCAAGGGGAGTACCATTTAGCCCTTCCCCCCCCCCCCCCCACCAGGGTTACGTGAACCCTAGAAGCAAGGGGGTGGGGGGGGGCGATTTTTGGGGGGCCCCGGGGGAAGGGAGGACCCAAAAACTGGTGGGGGGGTGTTATGGGGGTTCGCACCTCTGTTTCGAAATAAAAAAAAGGCCCAAGGGGGGGGTTTT
>JACEFZ010015993.1:0-24015 GCA_014155875.1 Cepaea nemoralis
ACCAGGTGGAGAAGGCGGAGGAACAGATTGAGAACCCGTATGTGGAAAGAATGAGATTGCGGGGGATCGGCAGGGGTTCTGGATGAATACCAAAACTGAGAGGGAAGACCAGGAGAACTTTAAATCAGATAGCGGTGGGAAAGATTAGTAGTATGACTCTTCGCTGGCTTTTGAATGAGGGGACGGAGCAAGTATGGGAATGTCCTGAGTGCAGTGATGTCGGTTCTTAACTCAACTCAACTACAATACATAATCCCGGTTACTGTATACTGACTATCACGGTTAAGTACCTATTGGGCTATCAAAATATGAGCATAGAACACATATCCATTACGTCACAAGGCGTGGAAAAGGATCCTTTACATTACAATCACTTTATAATTATATTACTACATGTATGTATTTAGTAAATGACGTTATTTTGGGGCAAGTGCAGAAATATCATACTGTTCTTCTCTTCGATCATCATAAAGATTTTTCACATAATCTGACCACGCATATAAACTCTTATCATTTTCTATTATGATTTTGCCATCTTTGGTTTTTTGCAACCTGTTGATGTGTGTGTTCTTTTGTTAGTGATGTCAGTAATTCTTTTGTGCATTAATTCGGTATTCCGGTTGTTGGTTGGTTTTTAATTTCTCTGCAGTTTTCCTCAAGCCATGCTTAGTTTGCCTCTTTGCATAGTTTCCTAATGTAATGTGAATCTCTTCATAATTTTCATTGTTAATTTGGTTAATTTTCTTATTTCCATGAGTTTTAAGATGTCTTCCGTCATCCATTTCTTACGTCCTATCATCTTTCTTTTTGGAACGGTTGTTTCTGCAGCTTGGTTGACTGATTTTTAAATATAGTCAAACCTCGGTTTTCGTTGCCTTCAGTTTTCTTCGACGTTTTTCCGCGAAAATATTGTCTCTGTTTTCGTCGATTGCCTTGGTTTTTGTAAATGTGTCGACATGATCTCGCTGCTAATTTTGCGAAAACAAAGGGACGCACGAGTTCTTCTGCTCAGTTTGGTGTTGTTTTTCGTTTTTCGTTTTCATCACTTGCTAATAATAAAATGCTAGAGCGGCATTTAGATTGTTGAAATCGACCACATGTTCGAGAAGTCGTCATCCACGATGTTTTATTGTAGCGTAAAGGGAAGCAATAAAAGAGGCTAATGTAGCGAAGCCGGTCTCCCTGGCGAAGGTGTTAAGGATACTGTTCGTAATCCTGTATACTCACGTACGAAACACAGCTGCGCGAGATTCCGCAGCTAATCTTTTCGCATTGGCTTCTTACGGAAAGGTATCTGAGCCGGTCATTTAGAAAGCAATGGCAAACTACTGAGCGTAAAACTTGCTAAGACATCAACAACAGCTGAAAAATGCTGGTGTTGACTGCAATGTCCTGTAAATAGGATATGCAACAAAAAAAAAAAAAAAACAAAGTAGCGAAAGACATGAATGTGCTAACGAAACAGAGATCGCAAACAACTGAGGATGTCGGACAGTTATTATTGATTTGGATAAATCAAAAACAGTTAGATGGCGATTCTGTTTCGGAGGCAGTCATGTGTGAAAAGGTCAGTCTGTTGTATGCCGATCTCATCAAGAAAATGACTGGGATGAATGCTAGTGTACTTAGAGATTTAAAGGCCAACAGATTAAGTTTGAAAATTCAAATGGCGCACTGGTATACATTGTGTTACTAGGCACGGCGAAGGTGCGAGTTCGGACACGTCTGTAGCCGAAAAATAATATTAAACACCTATATTTATTCTCTATAAAATGTGATTTCGGTATGTATTTTGGAGTGTCTAGAACGAATGAACTGGATTTACATTGATTCATAAGGAAATAATTGCCTCGGTTTTCGTCGGTTTCGGGGTTCGTCGATTGTTTTAGGACGGATTATCGACGAAAACCGAGGTTTGACTGTATTTCCCATTGGTCGCTGACATCTTGAAATAATATTTTCACATCGGTCAATGCATCACGGCTGTTCTTTACTTCTACGTTGAATTAATCTTTTATCTCCTCACTCTTCAGTACCCGTAGAGCAAAGTTTGTGTTTCATGGTGTATATTTGACTTTATTTAATTATATATGTATATTGCATATACTATATGGTCGCTGTAGCAGTCTGCGCTTAGTATTGTTTTGCGACTTTTAAGGCATTTCGAAGTCTTCTGTTGATGAGATTGTAATTAATCTGATTTCTGATATTATGATTAAGACTACTCTATGTCGACAATCTCCTTTGGTGTTGTTGATACCAAGTGTTTCCAATAATCATACCATGCTCTTTTGCCCACTGTATAAGTCTGCAACTTCCTGCACTCTGTTCCCATAGTCCATACATTCTTACTATGCATCAGTCCTGTTGATTTCCAGAGTTGGCATTCAAGTCACCTGTCACGAAAACCACTGTGGTTGACGATAAGATGAAAAAAATTACAGAAAACAGTCTGTGTTCACAGCTGCAAGTTGTTTACTTCCAGTAGCGGTGAGATCAAGCCAGTCGGGAGTCCTTGAGAATTCTTCTACATCAAAAGAAACGTTGGCATGATGTTTGCCCGATCGGGAGAATGAAGGGAAAACACCGGCTTGTTTTCGTTGTACCAAGGGGGAGATAAACTACTCTTATGAGGTTAGTGACAAAGATAGTCTGCCCTTGGGGACACCTGTGTGACATCAAAGGACGTCACTAGGACAATCCCCGACTGGAAATGAGAAAACTAAACTGGTTTCCGTTAGTGTGCAGAATAAAGTCAACCTAGGCGGACGTAATTCGAATAGCCCTATCCTGGTGTAGAAAAGAGAATCTAACGTGTTAATATCCATTTTACATGGTTGGACATGTGTCTGTTATGACAAGGATAAGATTCGATTAAGGGATAGTGGAGTTTTCATAAGGTAATTACTAGTAAACATTAGATGTGAATAATGTAGTACAGTCTAGGGATAAATAGAGTTTAGGTCATTAACATAGTGTTGTGTTGTGGTTAGTCGTTCAAGGAGTGTCGGCGACAGTAGGAAGTTGCCTTGTTAAAATTAACTAGTATGGGAAATCAATTTGCTCAGCTGGTTATGAATAGTGAAGGGGGATGATATTTAAAAGGATTGAAGTTGGTTGGGGGATAGGGGAAATGTCCAATGGTGGGATCTTACAGTGGGGTGGCTACTGGGGTCCTGCACTTTCTATTTTGGTCTTCCCTTGTCTTACCCTAACTCAGACCTATGTGATGAGCTCATCTGTCCATGACAGAGTTTGGTTCACTGTTATTTATCTGAGCGAGGCCAGTGGCCTACACTCATCTAATAGGGATCAGTGACGGGGTGGCTCTCACCAGGTGTGTTCTCTATTTCACAGGTTCCCTCAGGTTAGGATGAAAACCACGGAAACATTGAAAATTCAGATCCGGGATATTTTTGGTGCAGTAGGATTAGTCAGCGACCTTCTCACTGGGCCTATGCTAGAAAAGGTTTGAAAGAACATTGCTCTGTGGAGCTGAATCATATAAGTATCCTACAGGATAAATACTGAGAACATTAGTGATAGTATTTCACACTACCTGTGGACAGCAACATAGTAATGGTTTTTAGTTTTCACACCATTCGTGAATAAACCAGTAGTGATGGATTTTCACTCCACTTATAACTAGAACAGTAGTGATTGACTTTCACACTACATGAAACCAAAACTTTAGAGAGTGTTTGTTCCACATAACAAGGAAATTAGAACATTAGGACTTATCTGGGAAATTAAGAGATTCATATGAGACTATGTACAATGACTGTTTTAAGAGTGAAAACTTTAGAACATTTCGTAGGAAGGAAGAATGTCATGTTCATGGGACAGTGTTCCGCTTTTCACTGTGCAGGAATTGTGTGGTCTCAGTTTCTATAAACATTTAGGAACAGTGTTTAGGAACAAGGTAGGATCAGTCCCAGACTGTATATTTGAGTGGTGACCAAGCATCGTGGTTATCAAAGCTCCTGGAGGTGGACAACGTCTGGCGGGAGAGACGCATCGTTTGGTGAGGTCAATTGTGCTGACTATTATGATGTCGTGTAATCCTTGCCATGATGAGTGGACTCTGATCCTGAGCTTTGTGGTCTGATTTCTATATTTACACTAGAGTATACAACACACATTCCACGCTTACACTTCTCACATACAACTCTTCTTTTTTTTGAATAAATTAATTGTTATTAATTTTTAGAAGCTAGAGTTGTTGAGTATGTTGTTTTTGGGTAGAATGAGAGGGGACACGATCCAGTGGTGATAGAGAGTGAGAGAGAAAGAGGTGTCTATAGACTGACGGAGTGTTGTGGGCGGAATCTAGTGGATTTCTCCAGAATATGATATGGGTTTTAATAAAATATGGGTGTTGATTCCCCTCACTCCAGGGACGACACTATAGAAGTATAATATCTCAAGACACTATAGTAGAGAGAAAGTACTTATCACGACATCACCTATTATGATATTTAATTCTGACTTCTTGCATTTCTGGAAAGCATTTTCCACATCGTTATCAAATTCATCGATGCTGTCATCACTGCTGTCTGCTGTTGGTGCACAAACGTGTATGATGTTGACATCAAAAGGCCTTCCAGTAAACTTCACCACATGTCCTGGGTGGCACAGGCAGAACTCTCTATAAGTCAGGTGTCTGATCTAGATACCATCAATCGTGAAAGAGAGTGGGTGGAAGTTCCGGAAGACATGACGGACTGGCACAATGTAATAATAACACTGGGTCGTGAGTGCAGAGAATGGGCAGTGGGCCGCACTGAGTTTGAAGTGCAACAGCTGATCCAGAGCAACACACATCAAGGTGACATAGTCATCTACAAAGATGGATCAGTGGTGAGAAACAGACGTAGTGGCTGGGGCTTTATTGCAAAGGCTAATGGGCGAGTCTTGAAAAAGGAGAGTCTGGCATATGAGACTACGACCTCCAGCATGAGAAGTGGAGGTGGAGGCAATAACAGCGGCATACCGGTGGCTAGAGGAGACTACTACAACACACGTTGTATTCATTACGGATTCAAATAGTATGTTTAGCAAGGTGGAGAAAGGAATGTTTCGTGTGTTATGGCTCTCGTCGCTTCAGAGGTCACAGA
This sequence comes from Cepaea nemoralis, assembly GCA_014155875.1. NCBI lineage: Eukaryota > Metazoa > Mollusca > Gastropoda > Stylommatophora > Helicidae > Cepaea > Cepaea nemoralis. The sequence goes on from JACEFZ010015993.1 coordinate 5,118, forward strand.
TCGTGAGAATTGTATGGATATTTTGCCCTGGCCATGCGGGTATACGAAGGAATGAACAGGCTGATAGGCTAGCAGGGGGGGGGGGCACCTCTATTTTGCCTATGGACAAGGGCGAGGTGGTCGTACGCTTGTGGGACCAGGTGGAGAAGGCGGAGGAACAGATTGAGAACCCATATGTGGAAAGAATGAGATTGCGGGGGATCGGCAGGGGTTCTGGAAGAATATCAAAACTGAGAGGGAAGACCAGGAGAACTTTTAATCAGATAGCGGTGGGAACGAATAGTAGTATGACTCTTCGCTGGCTGTTGAACGAGGGGACGGAGCACGTATGGGTTGTCCTGAGTGCAGTGATGTCGGTTCTTAACTCAACTCAACTCAACAACTTCACCAGTAACGCTCTGTCTGATACAGTACAATATCCTTTGATAGATTTGGATCTCTCTGTTGGCATTATAATTGCTACACCTCGCTGTTTTTCCCTCCACCAGAATGGACTATGCTATATTCCTCGTAATGTTATAATGCCCATTCCTTTCCATTTGGTCTCACATATACCTAATATGTTAATATTTAGTCTTCTCATTTCATTCTTAATGTTATCAAATTTCTCACCCCCACTTATAGTTCTTACATTTCGAGTTGGTACTCGTTTGCACTGATTCGCCTGCTGACAGTCTGGAGTCATCTGGTGCACATGACTACCCATATTGGGCGAGGCTGCTCATATTGATAGTTCTATCTTGGATATCTAGACATTTTTCAATATACACAGCAGGCCTACCAGATCGTGGAGCATCTTCCACTTTTCCCGTAGCAAGAAATTTATTCAACAAATGTGTAATCGTAATGCAATGAAGTAGAAATGGCAATGACTCAAATTGGATCACAAGAAATAAAAATAATACTGGGAGATTTTAATGCAAGGGTAGGAAAGGGAAAAAATAGAGGATATAGTGGGGAATTAAGGTTTAACTACAAGAAATGAAAGAGGAGAAAAACTAACATAATGGGCAAATATTAATGATATAATAATTGGAAACACATGGTTTAAACACAATGAAAGACGACTATACACATGGAAAATCCCTGATATGAAAATACGCAACCAAATTGACTACATACTTATAATAAAAGATTTAGAAATGCTATTAATTAATGTAAAGACAATGCCTGGTGCTGACGGTAATAGTGATCATGTTCCACTATGTGGACAAATAAAAGTAAAATTAAAGAGAGGGAAAACAAATGGTTAAAAACTTGAGACTTAATAAAGAGGTTCTGAAAGTAGATAAAGAAATTCAAGAACAACACAGAGTGACTGTGAAAAATAGGTACAATGCAATCGCTAAAATACAGAGTATAAATGAACAATGGGAAATGTTAAGAAACTCCATTCATCAAAATAGCAAAGAAATATTACCGGAGAGAAGCCAAAAAGCTAAGAAAAATTGAATGAATGAAGAAATCTTAATGCTGATGGACACAAAGGAAACAGAATAAAAATGGAAAACAAGAGTATGCTAAGATACATAAAGAAATAAGAGATAAATGTGTGAAGGCAAAAGAAAGTTGGTTAAACGAGCAATGCAAAAAAAGAAAATGAATTAAATTCCATTAGATATTTTTTTTAAAAAAGTACGCACAGACAAATCAGTGAGCTCACGGGAAGAAAAATAAGAATAAATACAAGGTGTTTGAAATCAAAAACAGGAAAGATTTTATTGGAGGAAGGTGCTATAATGAAGAGGTGGAATTAGTATATAAGAGAATTATATAATGGAGAAAGGGAAGAATTAACAGAAGAATGTAACTTAGAAGGCCACCCTATTCTAAAAGAAGAAGTCGCTGACGTTATGAAACACATGAAGAAAGGAAAAACAGCTGGGCCTGATGAAATCACAGTAGAAGAATTAGAAGTATTGGGAGAATTTGGGGTAGATATATTAACCAAAATGCTGAATGATATTTACAGCAGTGGATATTTACCGAGCGATATGCTGAAATCTGTATTTATAGCAATACCAAAGAGGCCTGGAGCAATTGAAAGTGAAGATTTTCGTACAATTAACCTCATAAACCATATCACTAAGCTTCTACTCAGAATCATAATGAGAAGAACCAGAAAGAAAATAAAAATGGAAATTAGTGAAGAACAGTATGGATTTGTGGAGGGAAAGGGCACAAACAATGCAATTTATACATTACGGACACTAATAGAAAGGTCAATAGAGAAACAGAGAGACATATATTTGTGCTTCATAGATTATACTAAGGCATTTGATAAAGTAAAACATGATGAGCTGATTAAAATGTTGGAAGATATCAACATTGATGGGAAAGATTTAAGAATAATAAAGAATATATACTGGAACCAAGTAGCAGCAATTGAAATGGGAAATAAAGAAGGTAGTTACGAACAGATAAAGCTAGGAGTACGACAGGGGTGTGTCTTGTCACCCGATCTCTTCTCCCTATATAGCGAAGTAATAATGAGAGAGGTCAAAGAGAAGCCAGGAATACTAATCGGAGGATATAATATAAACAATATACGCTATGCAGATGACACAGTATTGGTGGCGGATAAATCAACAGACCTACAACAATTGTTGGACAGTGTAGTAACAGAGAGTGCACAGAAAGGACTCTCCTTGAATATCAAGGAAACAGTAACAATGGTGATATAAAAGAAAATGGGACACCAAAATGTGACATAGAAATAGAAGGGGAAATTCACAACCAAGTGGATAATTTAATTTTAAATACCTAGAGGCACGTATAACATCAGATGGAAGATGTACAACAGAGATTAAGAGCAGAATAGGGCGGGCAAAAGCCGCATTTCAGAAAATGAAGAGTATCTTATGCAATAAGTCACTATCAATGAATGTAAGAAAGAGAGTGCTATAATGCTATATATAACCAGTTTTGCTCTATGGCAGCGAATCTTGGAATGTAAATGAACTTAGAAGCAACAGAGATGTGGTTTTTAAGACGAATGTTGCGAATTCCTTGGACTGCCAGAGTAACTAACAACGATCGCCTGAAAGAGGCTAATGAAACTAGAACACTATATACAACAATAAGAAAGAGACAAACAGCTTTCTTTGGTCATGTGATGAGAAGAGAGGTATTGGAGAATATCGTGACAACTGAAAAGATCGAGGGGAAGAGAGGCAGAGGCAGACCAAGAGAAATGATGCTGGACGGACTGAGACGGTGGCATGGAGGAATATCATCAGCAGAGTTGATCCAGAACACCAAAGACCGAGATCTGTGGAGAGCCATGAATGCCTACACCAGCCGGCACGGCACTTGATGATGATGAATGCAATGAGGGGGTTGTTTATCAAGAAATGTTGCCATAAATCTTTGAACAATCATCCGTAAGTATCGACCGTTATTTTGAAAATAATTTTAAAAAACTTGTTCAACCAAAAATATTCTTTCTTCCGTTGATAACACCATTCTGTTTGCAGTGCAAATAATTACTCCAGCAGACGACAGCCATTCGCTGCATGTTGCTTCAGGATGGACTGTAGAGCACATTTTTTGATGACGTCATGCATTTCATTTTTCACATTTTTCGACATACAAAGTCTAGTGAGAATGATTTTACAATCACCCGACATGTATTTATTATATTTTTAGCTGAGTAGAGTTGAGTGAACAACGAATGTCACAGTAATCGGTGAATTTCCCACATCCTTCCTCAACATCTTCAACAGCCAGAGGAGTTCCAATAGTGATGGTACCAGGTTCGGTATGATTATAGTTCGGCCAGATCCTCTGGTCACTTGCTGCCCAAATCTAAGCTGTGATGATTTATCTGTTCTTCCACACTATTCATCTGATCCGAATAAGCCCTTGCTGTCGTGTGTGTGTAAAGAATGAATGTCGTATTAGTTACTTGTTCTTCTTTACCACTTTAGTGTCGTCCCTGGAGTGAAGAGAATCAACACCCACATTATTTTTAATTCAATATCTCTATTCTGGAGAAATCCAGCAGACTCCGTCCACACACTCCCTCAATCTGAAGACACCTTCCTCTCACTCTTACTCACCCCTGGATCATGCCCCCTCTCATTCTTCCCCAACATAACATACTTGACAACTCTCGCTTCAACAAATAAAAACAAGAAATTTATTAAAGCAAAGAGTATATGTAGGAGACGTGTATGTGTGTATAAGGTGTAGAATGTGTGACGTGTATTCTAATGGTAGACCAGTGATTTAGAAGCAAAGTCTGTAACATCATAGTGCTTAGCACACAACAGCACCATTTTTTCCGGACAGTGAACCTCACCCAGAAGATGACGACTTTCTCCAATCACTCGAACAAACAGGATGCTGGTAATCCGATAGACACTGTTGATCTTGGTCTTCACTCTACCACACGGTGAAGTTACTCTGTTTCCTAATATTTGTTTGAACTGATAGTCTTCCAATTAACTGAAATGTCACTTGGGGAAAACTCTACTGTTTATTAGTTTCTGGTTATAACATTTTCCCCTCTTTTAGAACACAACCTATTAATGTTTGTTAGGTAGATGTGTATATATATATATATATATATATATATATATATATATATATATATATATATATATATATATATATATATATATATATATATATATATATATATATATGTCCTTAGTATGCGAGATATTAATCTTCGGTGATGAAGCTTATCACTCATTAAACACAACACTTCTGTTCATACAATTCCACTCAGCAGAAGCCAGGTTCCCGCAAACCAACTTGGGTATAAGCCCGATGTAGCGGCCTCTCAGCAACCTCTGTCTTCAGATGCTGAGCCATCATTGTGTCAAACTTTGAAACTGCTTCTTCGTAGTAAATCCTCTCCCACTCACGTGGAACACTCAAGGGGAACTGTACATGGAACCTGTAGAGCAGATAACATCATGGTGAGGGCAACTCAGTCCTGACCGTAATTAGGTGATTGTAGGCCAATAACAGCACTCAGATCTATAACAGAGATCCGATCTCTGTCATACGGCCAAATAACTCAATCATATGATCTGAGACATGGCAACACCAGGAAAGACTAAAGGAACGGGTAGAAACCCAGCAGATGCCCTACTGAAGATCCTACCATTACCCATTCCCCTCCTCCCTCTCAACCATCCTTAATCTCTCTAATTATTATTCCACTACATTGTCCTCAACTTCCTGAGTAAAATGATATATAACACAAGCTACTTGAAGCCACACAATAGAATACTAGTGCCGACGCTCTTATGATACTTTCTAGCACCGCACTTATAGAACATTCTATCACTAATCATAATACATTATATCACTACACAGTACTGTACTCTATTTCTAATCATACTCTTAAGTTAGATATAATTAATTGCCTACCATATGTCTATTCCTGTTGTTACTCGAGAAACTAGGCAATCCGATTGGATCTATGTCCGTGGATAACTATCACTACTAAGATAGGCTAGTCCCTCTAATATAACACAACTCGGAATTATCCCCAATTCTACACTTCAGAATGTTTTCCTCGACTCCATCCACCTGTTTACTGCACTGGGTTTTATATGGGTGCTTGAGTGAGTCACCAGAAAGTCCAGACGCCAATCAGTCCAGAATCTGGCTTTGTCCTCCTGTTTCCAGACTAACCAGAGTCAATTAGCTGTCAATTTTCCTTTTCATCTGGGGAGTTCTTTGTCTCATCCAACAAATATCCGGTTGTCTGTGAGCCAGAGACCTTTCTCCCATTACAGAATCCTTCTGACCTCTAGCAGGCATTCTGTCTATCACTTGCAACGACCAACTTCCGTTTTGTAGACAAATGTCGCCAGTACACACCTCTCGAACAACATCCTGTCATCAAACTGTTGATTGTGTGTAGACAACTCTACGTGACTCCCTTTGATCTCATACACACTGTTGACCAGGTGCCGAGAATCTGTACCGACGTATTTTCCTCAGTTTGTTCACCATAAAAGCGTCAATTGTGTTAGCAAAATAATGTCGGGTTTGGTTATCATCGATCGACTGTAAGTTTATTTATATCCTGTGACACTTGCCTACATCTTATCGTGCACCAATACCTCACCCAGAATGCTGATTCTGTTGATCTGTCCGCCCGTTCGTTTCCCATCACACCAGCATGTAATGGAGGAAAAGAACCAACGTAAGCTTCCAACTTTTAATTTGCTAATTTAATCTACGCCAATCTGCCAGAATTATGCCTGTCTTCACCCTTTTCAGCATGCACTAGGAGTTCCGGCTTTTATAATAATTTCTATTGTGCAGAAGCATCTCGATACTTTGACGCCTTTTCCCAGAAACTTGGTTTATTTTAATAATTTTCTTTATAACTAACAAACGTAAGGTAAGTGCTAATATCATTTTTAAATGGCTTTGTTAATGTTCAGTTTAAAACAAAAGATGTTGCCCTTCATGCAAGTTCTCGATTAGGGCGAACAACTCAAGGGAAGGAACTACTTCACAATATAAAGAGTTTCTATTAACTAGTGTAATTATTTCCCTTTGAATTCCCCCCCCCCCTCCCCCGTTATTGTCGAATCATCATCGAAGAAGTCAGCTTTCAGATGCATACGTTATCTACGAAGACAACAATAACTGCAGTCAGAAAAGGAATTCAGAGGGTTCTAATAAAACAACGGGATGATTTGAATATATATATATATATATATATATATATATATATATATATATATATATATATATATATATATATATATATATATATATATTAATCGAAGGGAAGAGAGGCAGAGGCAGACCAAGAGAAATGATGCTGGACGGTTTGAGACGGTGGCATCATGGAGGAATATCATCAGTAGAGTTGATCCAGAACACAACACCAAAGACCGAGATCTGTGGAGAGCTGAGTAGAACTAAAATGGTTTGATAGAATCACCAATGTAGAGCTCACGGAGAGAACGAAACAAATTCGACAGAACCTAAGAATGAGGAAAAGATGCAGGTGCTGGAAAGGACACACGCTAAGGAAACCTGAGGACATTATAACTAGATACACTCTTGACTGGAATCCCTAAGGCGAACTAAATAGCGAGAGATCTAAAACACACGGAGAGGATAATTACAAACAGATTAACAATATTGGGAGAAGATGGAAGCAGCTGCAGGAGACAGCAAGAGAAGGACGACATGGCGTGGGTTGGTTGTGGACATATGCCACAATGTGGGATCAAGGACAGAAGAAGGCATGCAATATCCAGATGCTTGCATTATGGCTCTGTAGTTTTCGCTTCGAATCTGCACCGTGGCGTATTGTAAACATTGACTCCTAGCTCAACCTACTGTAAAATTGGCACTAGGAAATGTTTTGGAAAGTAAAAGCGACCGGTGTGACACTGATCAAATAGCCCACAAAGTGCCGATTGGCCTATACAGATATGTGCCTAGTACCACAGGTCTTGTGCGTCTGACGGCGGACAGAGAAACCCGTGACTTGTTTACTGCAAGTTATCGATTATATCGAACGACTCAATTTAATTATTAATACCACTACATAAAGAGTTTCGATTAATTACTGCAATGTTTCGATTATATCGAACACCTCAAAGGAATCATTAATACTACTACTTGAAAAGTTTCTATTAATGTAATTACTTCCCTTGGGGCGTTTACACCAATTACTGAAGTGTGCCCGAAGATGTTAAATTACAGCTACATGCAATATAAATGAACAGAAACACCAGCCTGATTTCCCTGTTTTGAAAGAGCTTAAACGTGTGATTTCTCAATATGCAACCTGTACAGATGTTATTCACATTCTCTTGAAACAATCAACCACTTTCCTTCATATGTCCTAAGCTTTCAAACATCAGGAAAAGCTACTGCAGCTAACTATACACATTACTGTCTCACAATATTGATACCCGTAACAGCTGAAGAGGATTGGGCCTTCATGAGAATAGCAGTAGCCTGACAAGAGTAGACAACTTCGTAGCATGGGGGAGGGGGGCAGTAACAACAACAACAACAACAACAACAACAACAACAACAACAACAACAACAACAGAACCAGCAGCAGCTACAGTCAAACAAGTTTTATTACCTCAGATTACCGCAGTCAAAACCAAAAGTATTCAAGCAAACTGAAGAGGGTTGCCTTTAGTCGAATGAACGACCAGTTTTCTGGGATGGACAGGCTGATGTATGTGCACACGTGGCTTTAGTGTTCTGTACCAGTTGTTCAGAATCAACAAGTGCCGATTCTTTCTTGACTCTGACAATTCATATACATTTAACTCCTCTGCTAGGTAGCTTGGGCGGGCTTACGTGTTACAATGACTCCAAGAGCTATGCCGATGATAACAGTTACTGGCGGAATCTCCCTTGTCGGACAGGCCAGGAGGTAGGGACCAGACAGATACACACACACCTCTGGCCTGGTAGGTAGACTAGGGAAAGGTCAACGGCCAGGGAATGTAATCTCGATTATGAAATCTTTTCATCGTTTCTCTTTGCTTCAATCATTTCTGCACACAGATGTTAGATTAAATTTACATACGAGTTTAATTAACATATTTCGCATGATTGATTGCATATCTGTATCTACTATATATATATATATATATATATATATATATATATATATATATATATATATATATATATATATATATATATATATATATATATATATAAAATAGAATGTTTGTTTGTGAGTGTGTTCATTATGCGTTCCCGAAACTGTCAATCCGACTGAGATGAAATTTTGTACAGATGTTGTTCTCACTCCCGAGGATCCAACTGAAATAGTTAGTTTAAAATCAACAATTCTTTCCTCAAGCACGAAAGAAAAAGGCCTTACGAGCAACGGGAAGCAAGACTGCAAACCAATCGAGTACGCACTGCTCAAGCACGTTCATCTGAAAACCAATCGAGTACGCACTGCTCAAGCACGTTCATCTAGGCGTCAGAGACTAGGCGACGCCTGGCCAGGTCGTCAGCTAGTTCAACATATAAGTCCTAAAGTAAACTACCCTTTTCAAGGTATTGCTGCTTATTGGGGAGGGGGAAGCGGTTGTGTGTTGTACTAGCCCCATATTTGTATAGACCACCTGGCACTCGATGGCTGACGTGGTCAATGTAACAAGTGCAGTATTTACTTTCCAGGACACAGTGTATGTTTCAATTTCTAGAATATTCTGTCGTCTTGTGGATATCCTACTCTCTAATCCCTTCTGTTGTCAAGTGTATCTTCTATCATCTAGTTCATGGGTGAGTAAACTACGGCCCGCGGGCCGCACGTGGCCCAGCAACTGATATTATGCGGCCCTCGAGGGCATTTAGAAATAAAAATTGTTACTTCGCTTTTAAGTTATTTTGTTGAATTTCACAGAATGTCCTGTACAGTTATGATTGTTTTAACATTTTTGATACAATTTCTTTCTAATTTTATATCTTTGTAAACAGTCCTTGACCTTCGTAATGTATTGCTAAAATGCGAATCTAAATAAAACGCGATCTAGTTCAGACTGATGTCTAGTGTATCTACTACAATGTAGTTTATACTGCTGGTTAGTGTATATAATTATATCTAGTTCGTTATATTGTCTAGTGTACCTTCTACTTTCTAGTTCGTTATGTTGTCTAGTGTACCTTCTACTGTCTAATTGATCCTGTAGTCTAGCCTAATTATGTTTGTCTAGCGTAACTTCTACTGTCTAGTCCGTTTTGTTGTCTAGTATGACTGCTATTATATAGCTCATTATATTGTATAGTGTATCTTCTATTATCTAATCTATCCAACCTTCTAGTGTATCTTCTACTATCTAATCCATTCTGCTGTCTAGTGTTCTCCTGCTATCTAGTCCTTTCTGTTGACCAGTGTATCTTCCACCCTCTAGTCCCAGATTGCAATTTTTAATAACTTGTTTACTCTATAATCCACGTCTGTCTGTTTTCATGTCTGTCAGTTAATGTCTATCCTCGCGTATCTTTTCCCCACATGTATATGCTTAGCAAACACTACAATGCAGTTATACTGCTTTTGTGTGTGCCTTCTTTGCTTCCTAGGCACCCCGCACCTTTTCACAACACCAGATTAACAATAGATATTTAAGTCGCGACATTATACTTTTATAGGAATGTGAACGGTTACAACCAATAAAATAACTCGATGAAAAGACGGGTCAAAGAAGGGAACAGCTTACTTATAATACTGGCTATAATCTCCACACAACGAAAAACACTCCGCGTACGAGGTAATTAGCAAGTGCTGCAATAAATTGATGGTGGAATACCCTTAATACAAGTACAACAGACATTGGGATGAACATCGACAGAGAAGAGGAACAATATCAAAGAAATTACCCACGGCACTGGAAATATCAAAATAGATAGACAAGGAAGAAGAAATGCATAATAATTTACCTATCAGCGGCATGAGCGGAAAAAAGTAATAAGCACAACGAAAGCGTTAAAATTAACACCACCTGAGATGGTAAGTATATTGATGGATTTCCAATCCTTGGGATAGCTCTCAGCGAAGTTCACAAGAGGGAATAAAAGGAACACAAACGGAAATCATCAATAGTGCTGGATGGATGGGAAACATGGAGAGAACGAAAACGATTAAAGGAAAATACACTATATACATTGACTAATTGGTGCATACACAAAATTGAAGAATCATGTCAACAATCATCAATTTGGAGCTCATGGAGAGAACTACACAAAAATCAATCAACCAAGAGGCGACGTAAAGAAGCTGGCACATTCGTTGGGAAAAAACTGAGAATAGTATAACTAGAACAGTTTTAAACTAGAATCCACAGGGCAAAAGAAATTGAAGAAGACACAAAACACATGGAAAAGAGATAGTTAGTTAGTTAGTCGACAGATCATCCTCGTTGCACATCGAACCATTCAGTCCATAAGTGCTCGGATCCCCTCCTCAGCAAATCCCGCAGCGTGTAGCGGCTAACAACGCCAGTTCTGTGTTGGTTTATCAATCTTCTTTGGCTTCCTGCGTAGTGTTCTTGTTTGGCCACCCCTCTTTTAATTTGCTGCTCCCGCAGTCTGGCCATTGTTGTAGATTCACAGTCATCACTTGGTTCTCGCAAAAGTCTCACTTCTCGTAGAGCATTCAGAATGTCAGCCTGGTCCATGGCGCGTCCGCCCTCCACAGTAGCCTCACCTGCGAGCTTGTCAGCCCGCTCATTTCCTTGTACTCCCGCATGACCTGGCACGAAGATGAAACTAATCTTTGACAGCCGAGACCGCTTCAGAGGCAGCAACCATTCTCTTCGGGTCGACCCCTCCTCTATCCTCTTGATCATGTTCATTGAGTCGCTAAGGAAACAAGCCCTAGTGAATGTCTGTGTCTCGAACCATGTTATTGCTTTACTTACTGCCATGACTTCCATGGTCAGGCTACTTGTGGTTTCAGTGAAAGCACCAGAGTCCTCCTTCACAATTCTCCCTCCGGCCCGAGCTGTAAAGGCCCATGAGCTTCTCACATGTCGGACGACCGACCCATCTGTGTAGATGACCGCGTCACCGTCTAGAAACATACGTGAACAATATTGGATGAACATGAACAGCGCTGCATGGGTAGCTAAAGATATGAGTTAATTGATTGAGGGCCTTTGCCTCATTGGAGGAATAGAGAGCAAAAGAAGTAGAGGAAGAAACGGGAAATAACAGTGTTGGCTACATATATTAAAGATATACAGGGAAATAAGAGAATATACAGGGCTGCAAAATAAAGAACGAGCAGTGGAGGGAAAATAAACACAGTATTGGACAAAACGAACATACAACTGTCTCGGAACAGTCATAACATCTGATGGAACGCGCCTTGAAGAGATAAGAACAAGCATCGCTATTGCAAAAGAAGCCTTTTGCGAGATGGAAAATATACTGACCAATAAAAATATGTCAGTTTCAACGAGAACAAAAGTGTTAAAGTGCTACATAGAATCTATAATTTGGTATGGACGTGAAACGTGGACAATGAGCAAACTAGTTGAAAAACATAAAGGCAGTGGAAATGTGTTTTCTGAGGAACTACAAAGAATACCATGGACAGACAGAAAAACCAATGAGCATGTCCTACACGAAGCAAATGGAAACCATATATTGATTAGAGAAAATAGACGTAGATAGTCAACCTTTTCTTGGCATGTTATGAGAATAAATAAGCTAAAGAGGTTGGTGACAACTGGCAAGATTGAGAGGAAATGAACAAGGGAAAGGCAGAGAAGTACATATCTAGATGGCTTGGCCTCATGGCATTGTCGAGACAAGAACATACAGCTGATCCATGACTCTGGTAATCGTGTGAGATGATGAAACATGACCGCCCTAGCTTATCGGCATGGCACATGATGAAGATGAATATTAATACAAATAATTCAATAAACAATGAGAATAATCTAAGGCTTAGATTATTCTCATTGTTAGATTCTAAGCAATGTCAATATTAATTTTTTTTTAAAGCTGTAATTACAACAACAACCACAATAATAATAATAATAATAATAATAATAATAATATATAATAATAATAACGGTAAAAATACAAATGAAAACAGTAATAAACAGAGTTATAATTATTGTAACAAGCATATTAAAAGTAACAGCAATCATAATAGTAGGAACAGGCAATAAGGAAGAATAAAGCATTGGGGACGTCGGACAAAAACAAACAAACAAAATTAAACTGCAGTGAAAAAAATGACATGCCAACCTGCAACATAATTCAAAACACAACTGTAAAGGGCAAGGAAGAGGATGAAAACACAATACAAAGCAGGTATTTATAGAAGTATATATTTTGAACGTATATTATAACCAAATCTAAGCTAGCGGTTTGATCGTGTTGGAAAGTTTGGGTGATTCTTTCCCCGGAAACGGATGGAAGCATAAAGAGACGGATCGTGATAAAGCGGCTTTATTGTAGAACGAACGCATGAACTGTATTTTCAAAAGGTTAGGAATTGGTCACGCATGCCCGTCTTCATGCTCTTCATATCTCTCTGCCCCCATTTATTATTTCACTCGTACATCACTTATGAAGCTATTTTTTTTTCTTTTTTCTTTTTTGCATATCCTATTTACAGGACATCGCTGTCACCACCAGCATTTTACTGCTGTTGTTGATGTCTTTGAAAGTTTACGTTCAGTAGTTTGGGTCTCCTGGGCCTAGGTGTAAACGTTTTTCTCCGTAATCCCGTATATCCACGTGAGTAACGTAACCTGCGCGAGAATCGGTAGCAGTTCTCGACGCGTTGGTAACTTACGGGGTATGTGAGCCGGTCGCTAAGAAAGCAATGGCAAACTATTGAGGGTAATCATGCCTAGTACATCAACAGCAGGTGAAAAATGCTGGTGTTGACTGCAACGTCCTGTATGGGATATGCAACATATAGAAAATACAAGTTTGCCATTGCTTTCTGAACGACCGGCTCCCATATGAACACGTTAAGACCCAGCGCGACGCAGTCTGGTGTGAAATAGGTTGCAGCTGTGTTTCGAACGCAGGTAAGCAGGCTCACGAATCGTGTCTGCAAGCCCTTAGCCACGGAGACCTGCAAGCTAATCTTAGACAACATAAATAACATATGCATTATAACCTAGCTGAAAATGTGCAATAATCAATAATATATGTCTCACTAAAACTAACGCTGGACATGGCTAACATAATTAACTACGGTAGATATATCATACAACAGTTAGGACAATATTTATTATAGCAGTTGTCCTTTGAGATTATTAGTATTTTTAAAGAGGGCATATAATCTGTACTGAGATAGTGTTTAAATAGGTTGCAATTGTATGTATGTATGTAAATGTATCAAACTAAAAATAATAAAATTATCAAACGTATTATAATAAAAGTATCAAACTACTGAACGTAAAACTTGCCTAGTACAACAACAGCAGCTGAAAAATGCTGGTGTTGACTGCAACGTACTGTAAGGGATATGCAACATTACAAACAAAATTGTATGTATAGGGGTTGGTATAATGAGGTGTTCTCTGTGGTCTTGAGTGGTGGCGAGCTACTGTAACTGATTTCACATTGTGTATAATGAGGTGTTGTCTGTGGTCTTGAGTGGTGGCGAGATATTGTAACTGATTTCACATAGTGTATAATGAGGTGTTGTCTGTGGTCTTGAGTGGTGGCGAGGTATTGTAACTAATTTCACATTGTGTATAATAAGGTGTTGTCTGTGGTCTTGAGTGGTGGCGAGGTATTGTAACTGATTTCACATTGTGTATAATAAGGTGTTGTCTGTGGTCTTGAGTGGAGGAGAGATACTGTAACTGATTTCACATTGTGTATAATGAGGTGTTGTCTGTGGTCTTGAGTGGTGGCGAGATACTGTAACTGATTTCACATTGTGTATAATGAGGTGTTGTCTGTGGTCTTGAGTGGTGGCGAGGTATTGTAACTGATTTCACATTGTGTATAATGAGGTGTTGTCTGTGGTCTTGAGTGGTGGCGAGGTATTGTAACTGATTTCACATTGTGTATAATGAGGTGTTCTCTGTGGTCTTGAGTGGTGGCGAGGTATTGTAACTGATTTCACATTGTGTATAATGAGGTGTTCTCTGTGGTCTTGAGTGGTGGCGAGGTATTGTAACTGATTTCAAATTGTGTATAATGAGGTGTTCTCTGTGGTCTTGAGTGGTGGCGAGGTATTGTAACTGATTTCACATAGTGTATGATAAATTGTTGTCTGTGGTCTTGTGTGGTGGCGATATATTATAACTGATTTCACATTGTGTATAATAACGTGTTCTCTGTGATTACTGCAGCTGTGAGATACTGTAACTGATTTCACATTGTGTATGATAACGTGTTCTCTGTGGTCTTGAGTGGTGGCGAGACACATACGTGACTAAATATTGTATATAGTGACGTGTTCTCTGTGATCTTGAGTGGTGGCGAGATACTATAAATGATTTCACTTTGTGCATGTATGTGTGTGTTTATGTGTATGTATATACGTTTGTATGTATGTATGTGTGTGTGCATGCGTGCGTGCGTGCGCGTAGGTATGCGTGGATGTGTGTGTGTGTGTGTGTGTGTATGCGTGTATATGTGTATATGCAAGTATGTGTGCGTGTATTGTTGTGTATATCTGTTTCTGTGTGCCTGTATGTACACACACACACAACCCCCCCCACACACACACACATATATATATATATATATATATATATATATATATATATATATATATATATATATATATATATATATATATAAAAGCACCACCACAATATTTTAAGTGCTTAGGACCTGAGAAGGTCTCAACTTTAACCCGTCTTGAGTGGTACCAATTTTTAAAACTGTACACGTTATTATTGGTTTTAAAAAGAAATTTGTAACTCCGACCAAATATCCATATTGAGGTCAGCATGGCCGAATGCATAAGAATGCTCGTTATTAAACATCCGGTGTGCTGATGCTGAGGTAGGGAGTTCAACCCCTACACCGGTAAGTTGGAATAAAATGTTGACTTCTCGTCCTTGACTCCGGGGCGTAAATTACAAGTACCTCTGAAGCCGGAGTTGGTTCACATGGTGGTGAAGGGCGCTGGTAACAGGGAATGCTAATCCATATGCAAAATTCAGTCCAATGCTACTATAAGTAGCACATATGGACTACGCTTGAGTTCAAAGCGAGCGCAAATAAACAATGTCCATAGAAACTCATTGTAATCTACACACAGACATGTCTGTGGGTGTCGACTGATGTGCCATGCTATAAACTTTACAATAAACAATGTCCATAGAATCTCATTGTAATCTACACACAGACATGTCTGTGGGTGTCGACTGATGTGCCATGCTATAAACTTTACAATAAACAATGTCCATAGAAACTCATTGTAATCTACACACAGACATGTCTGTGGGCGTCGACTGATGTGCCATGCTATAAACTTTACAATAAACAATGTCCATAGAATCTCATTGTAATCTACACACAGACATGTCTGTGGGCGTCGACTGATGTGCCATGCTATAAACTTTACAATAAACAATGTCCATAGAATCTCATTGTAATCTATACACAGACATGTCTGTGGGCGTCGACTGATGTGCCATGCTATAAACTTTACAATAACAATGTCCATAGAATCTCATTGTAATCTACACACAGACATGTCTGTGGGCGTCGACTGATGTGCCATGCTATAAACTTTACAATAAACAATGTCCATAGAATCTCATTGTAATCTACACACAGACATGTCTGTGGGCGTCGACTGATGTGCCATGCTATAAACTGTACAATAAACAATGTCCATAGAATCTCATTGTAATCTACACACAGACATGTCTGTAGGTGTCGACTGATGTGCCATGCTATAAACTTTACAATAAACAATGTCCATAGAAACTCATTGTAATCTACACACAGACATGTCTGTGGGTGTCGACTGATGTGCCATGCTATAAACTGTACAATAAACAATGTCCATAGAAACTCATTGTAATCTACACACAGACATGTCTGTGGGTGTCGACTGATGTGCCATGCTATAAACTGTACAATAAACAATGTCCATAGAAACTCATTGTAATCTACACACAGACATGTCTGTGGGTGTCGACTGATGTGCCATGCTATAAACTGTACATAAACAATGTCCCATAGAAACTCATTGTAATACACACAGACATGTCTGTGGGTGTCGACTGATGTGCCATGCTATAAACTGTACAAAAAACAATGTCCAAAATCTCATTTAATCTACATACAGACATGTCTGTGGGTGTCGACTGATGTGCCATGCTATAAACTTTACAATAAACAATGTCCATAGAAACTCATTGTAATCTACACACAGACATGTCTGTGGGTGTCGACTGATGTGCCATGCTATAAACTGTACAATAAACAATGTCCATAGAAACTCATTGTAATCTACACACAGACATGTCTGTGGGTGTCCGACTGATGTGCCATGCTATAAACTTTACAATAAACAATTGTCCATAGAAACTCATTTTAATCTACACACAGACATGTCGTGGCGTGTCGACTGATGTGCCATGCTATAAACTGTACAATAAACAATGTCCATAGAAACTCATTGTAATCTATACACAGACATGTCTGTGGGCGTCGACTGATGTGCCACGCTATAAACTTTACAATAAAGTAAAAGTTATGCGGGATCATAAACACATTCGTACCGGCATTGTAAAAAGGGTTCCGTGTTCTCAACAACAACATGACAGAGAAGCGAATACATTAGAAAATATCCGCAACCCACCTACATGCAAAAACAGTTCACGTTTCTTCACTACAGGATATACATTCTTGACTTCATAGAACTGTGTTGCTTGTTTTTATAAGGTCACTCTTTCTGCATGTCGACCTCGTTTTCACGTATTGTGTTGAAAGACTTAAACTACAACCGCCTCCCAGTCTGTTATAACCGACAATTTCTATATACGTGTCATCTTCAGGATGTGTTTGCTGCAAGCTCGAGTTTAAATATGTTTAATATTTCAGCAGCAGCCAGTTTGCGGACACAGTTGTGTATGTAAGATTTCGTCAAACAAGTAAGTTTATGAATGCATCACAGTTGATATAGACTTTACTGATAAAATAAGCGTTGACCAGTGTTTGTATGGTTGCCATGTACTCTTCGTTTACAGTAAGACAATGTCTGACCGTTAGATAGATTAGGAATAGTTGACTCAGGATGAACGATTCGAGAAAAAATCAGTGTTTCGTGTGATTCCGTGAGCATCGTATGACAACTTCCTTGGTGTGTGTATATATATATATATATATATATATATATATATATTATATATGTTCCATCCATATATATATATATATAGTATATATATATATATATATATATATATATATATATGTTCCATCCATCCATTATGTGTCATGCCGGTAAGCGTAGGCGATCATGATTCGCCATTTCACTCGATCACCAGAGTCGTGGATCAGCTCAGTAGTTCTGTCTCGACCATGCCACGTGATCAAGCCATCCAGGTATTTACATCTCTGTCTTCCCCTTGTTCTCTTCCCCTCGATCTTGCCAGTTGTCACCTTGTTCTCTAATTTATTTCTTCCCATAACATGTCCACAATTTTTTGACTGTCTACGTCTAATTTCTCTAATCAGTTTACGATTTTCATTTGTTTCTTGTAGTACACGGTCGTTGGTTTTTCTGTCTGTCCATGGTATTCTTTGCAGTCTCATCAGAAACCACATTTCCACAGCCATCAGATGTTTTTCAGCTTGGCTGCTCATTGTCCACGCTTCACATCCATACACAAGTATAGGCTCTATGTAGCACCTCAACATTTTTTTTCTCGTAGCAATTGACATTTAAAAAAAACTTAGTCAGTGTGTTTTCCATCTTGCTAAAGGCTGCCTTCGCCATGGCTATTCTTTTCTAATCTCTTCAAGGCATCTCCCATCAGATGTTATGACTGTTCCGATATAATGGTATCGATTCACTTGTTTCAGAATATTCCCATTTACTATATATATACATTTATTGAAAGACAGAAGATCAAGTGGTTTGGCCATGTTGTTAGAATGCAACATCAGCAACTACCATCACTGGCCTTACATCAAAGATCATCTGCGGACGAGACCACGAGACGTCCAAGAAGAAAAATTGATTGACGACATCAGAGACATTGTACAACCACACGGAATGACACTATCCAGTGCCGTCCACCGGGCGCTGGAACGCAAATTATTCCTCCCCACGACGCTTGACGGCAGAAGTGGAAGATGATGATGATGATGATTGAATATATATATTGATATATATTATATATATAGATGATATAAATAGATAATATTTGTATAATGCATCGGAGAGAAATAACGAGAAAAATAGATAGCCCTAGAAAGT